>JAAGNO010021391.1:21796-58212 GCA_033439905.1 Ceryle rudis | reverse complement strand
AGTGAAGACTGAGGAAAAAAAAATCACTGAGAACCTCAGCCTTCTCTTCATCTGTTGCTACTAGCTCCCTGTTCTTGCTCTTCAGGGGGAGTATGTTTTGTTTCACCTTCCATTTTTCATTGATGTGCTTGTAGAAGCCACATGAGGAGTATTATTGGTAACAAAAGGGGATCGCTAACTTAAAGGAATTGCTGATGGAGGTAGAAATTACCAATGCAATCATATGACAAATACTGAAGATGTATAAAGTACCACAATTAGGGACAATTAGAAAGAGTAAATGGGGAAAGATTGTTTATTTGGGAGCTGATGAGGGTGATAAAGGGAAGAAAAAAAAAAAAAGAGAAAAAGAGACCATAAGCAGAAGTGTATCAGCTGTTTAGGGGTAGCTGTTGGGCAGCCTTCTGTTGATACTGCTTGGAGAAGAAAATAAATCCATTATTGCTCTGATCATACATGTGTCTGAATTTTTTTCTGGAGTAAGTGGGTGTACATGAGATGTTTTTCCTAAAACTGGTGAGGGAATACATGAAGGGGGTGGACTGGCCTCCCCAGTTCAAGAGAGACAGGGAACTACTGGAGCAAGTTCAACAGAGGACTGCAAAGATGATTTGGAGACTGGAGCATCTCTTTTATGAGGAAAGGCTGAAAGAGCTGGGGCTCTTTAGCCTGGAGAAGAGAAGGCTGAGAGAGGATTTTATCAGTGTTTATAAATATCTAAAGGGCAGGTGTCAAGAAGTTCGGGGCCAGCCTCTTTTCAGTGGTGTTCAGCGACAGAACAAGGGCCAGTGGACACAAACTAGAATACAGAAAGTTCCACCTAAACATAAAGAGCTTCTTTTCTGTGAGGGTGACAGAGCAGGCTGCCCAGAGATATTGTGGAGTCTCCTTCCTTGGAGCTATTCAAAACCCACCTGGACATGTTCCTGTGCAACCTACCCTAGGTGAATCTGCTTCGGCTGGGGGGTTGGACTGGATGATCTCTAGAGGTCCCTTCCAACCCCTACCATACTGTGATTCTGAAATCCTGATAACTGTTGTATTTTGCTTTTAGAAGAATATATACTCAGAGTTAGGCATCTAAACACAACAAATAGGCTCATGACAGCAAGCAAGATAAAGAAGCCATTCCCAAATGCTGAGAAACATTCAGTCCCTTACGCTGAGCCTAATTTAGTATCTGGTGTGGTTGTTAGCTGCCACAACTGCTTGTCATCCTTGTTCAGAGCATTTGTGTGGACGTAGTAACTTCACAGTTTTACTTGATCCTGCAATGGTTATATGGGAAAGGGAGACTCAAGGTCAGTTCTGTTTCTTACCTGAACTAGACCCACATCTCCCAGAGCATAGTAAGAAAATATATCACATGGAAAGCTCTCATTCTCTTCCAATATATTTTGTGCAAAATACTTATATATTTACTGGATCAAAATTAATGTTTACTGGTCTTCTGTTTCCAACTAGAGTTGCTTAGACAGACTTATCAGGGTTATATGGAAATTTGGAGTGTGTAAGTCTTGAGATATGCAAGGTTTATTGGCAAAACTCAATCACATGTCTGGCTTTTGTATGTTTTAAATTTCCATCTGAAATGTGAAAGATCCTAGATACCTTGTGTTATATATAGGTAACATTTGGGTTGGGGTTCATCATTTTTTTGGCATCTACAGGAATTTTATACCTTTCTGATTACAGATGAACTTCTTACAGACATTTTCTGAAATAGAAGACACTCAACCTTTGTTGCACAATATAGAAACAAGATGAAAAATATGGAAAAAATACATAAAGAAAAAACAATACAGAAAAAACCCAAACTGTTACCTTCAGTATAATAAGGCCCCATAGAGTGATATGTGCTTTAGAAGCATTGAGGTTTTCCACAAAACTTTGTAGTTTTAAGTGGTCTCTGATTGCCCTGCTGTGAAATTATAGAAGCATCATACTTTGTAGCAAGCTCTGTTTTAAGTTTTCCCCCTACCACTTGTAAAGGGAACCAAACAACACCTCATTTATTGTCTGCTAAATTAAACAGTTGTAGAATTGCTGTAATGTTCCCTGTGGCTTCCATATCACTATCAACAAGTTGATAAAACTGAAGCTTTCTTATAATGTCCTCCTGGGATAGCAGCTTGTGTTTTGTGCCGATCTGAACATTTTATACAGCTGTCATAGTTTCTTTCTTGCTTTTTGTTCAACCAACAATCTTTTTTGTTGTCCAACCACTTCCCATAGTAAAAGCAACAGTCTAATTTTAAGTGTTCACTAAAATGTGGTACAGCTAGACTCATTCAATTAGACCTCTTTGGATATGTCACTATACTGTACAGGCCCTGATATTGAACTGTTATATCTCTTCTTGGATGTTTACTTTAGTCAAGTGTCTACATTTAGCCTGTATTTGGGGCTAAACTAGAGCAGTTGCTCTATCACCTGATAACCCCTCTCGCAGTAGAGAAGGGGAATCAGGTAAAGGATATAAGACCCATGGGCTGAACTGAAAATAGATTTAGTGAAACAGCAAAACTAATACTAATATAAAGTATTCAAAGTTATACTCAGCCCAGCAAAAGTACAGCAGTCACCATAAACAGGAAGGCAGACCTTGGGAGCAGAAGGAAAGAAGGAGCCCTAACAGGAACCCCCTCTCCACAGCAAATTTCCCCTTTATACTGAGTGTGACATTTATGATATGGGATTTGAACCAACTCAGGTCAGCTGCCCTGGCTGACTTGAAACTGCTAATGGCCTGCAGACTATAGCAGGCCTATGGTTCTGTCCCAGTGAAACCAGGACAACAAGTTATTGGCAGTTTTGCCAATAACAAAATGTTCTCAACAAGAACTACCTTACCTTGACACTAAAAGACAGAAGATATATTCACAAGCCTACAGCCCATGTCCCATGAAGAGAGGTGGAAGCAGCATGGGTGTTTAGTCTGACAAAGAGAAGATGAAGGAGCAACCTAATAGCAGCCTACGTCTTTCTGAAGAACAAATACAAAAATACAGGGCCAAACTCTCCTCAGCTGTGGCAGATGGCACAACAAGAGGCAATAGCCATAACTGTGAGTTGGGAAGTTCAACTTGAACATCAGGAGAAACTTCATCAGGATCATGGTGCAGCACTGGAACAGGTTGCCTGTGAATGATGTGGACACACTTGGAAATTTTCAAGATCTGGTTAGACAAACCCATGAGTGACATAATCCAATCCTGGGGTAGTAACAGTTTGAGGGGGAGGCTGGGCAACATTCTTCTCTGATGTGCCTTCCAAACAACATCTCTGTGACTCTGTGATGTGATTCTGTCTCTCTCCCTCCTTTAGTCAGTGGAAAAGCATGTGGAAAACCATTTTTTTTTTCCTAAAAATAGACTAATATGCTCATTGTTAAAACAGTGTAACAGATTTGCATTTTTTCTACAAAAAATAAGCACATACATGAAAAGCAACAAGGACTCTGGTTGTACAGTAAACATTCAATCCATTCTTCAATTTTGCATGTGAAAAACATGGTGATGTTGGAAAAGTAGAGCCTGTGAGTTAGCTACATGGAGCCTTATGTGTGAAAGGCAATACAGACTGAAAACCTAAGACTCTTGGATATTTATGAGGGATGTTTTACTCTCTTTGCAAAATCCTCTTTTGCTTCTTACCCTCCCATTATTCAAGAAGCATGACTGACCATTTAGCCAATGATCATAATTCCTTTCTTAACTAAAACTGAAATCTTTATGCCCTCAAAGGGTGGAGAGAGACATCACCCGTAAAGAAGCATTCAATTAAATCCTTTGATTCATGTTCACACCTAATGCAAACTACTGCAGCAGACAGATAGAACACTGCAATGAAAATATGTTCTCAGTCTCTCCCCTTTCTTGCATTCCCTCCTTACAAACATATAATGTAGTATTTTACTGTTTCCATAGAGGATCTACCTGTGATTAAGCAGCCAGGGGTAGCCCAGCACATAATGGCCACTCTCTGAACCAACAGTGATGGGACCAGTGTGTGTTTGCTGCTATATGTACAGCGGTAAAGAGAAGGTGCACATATGGTGTATTATTGTTAAGTTTTATGTGAAGAAAATAAAACCCACGGGAAGAAATCAAGGCTGGCATTCACCAAGACAGCAAAAATCATCAGGGTAAATAATTAAATTTTCCTTGGACTAAATATATGTACTTGTACATTAAACATTGCTTGGGGAAAGGATTTTATAGGCATGATTTATGGAATCAGTAAGCAGACTTTACCTGGTATGCTTGTAAATCTTTGCATTGCATTGATAGTTTACAAAAATAGCTTTAAAAGTAAATAAGGGCAAACTTCATGATTCCTTGAAGGTTATTTATGGACTTCTATACAGTAGATAACTCCAAGAGACCTCTCAGAGCCTTAGTAAGGAAAAGCTTTTGGATCGAAATACAGTTGGATAAAAATAAAGCTGCAGCACTAAATATACCTCTCATGAAGAGAACGTTGAGTACTGAATAATGAATTCTGCCCAAGCCTCAAGTTCTGTTGGACTTTTCCTTACAAATTTCTGATAAACTGGTAGTATTGCACTAAGGAAATAGATTAGAAACTGACTGATCCACTTCACACTAGTGACCTCAATTTTGTAGATGCTAGGAATCACAAACCAATCAGTCTCCCTTTTTTCATTAGACACAAGCATTTTATTTTATTTCTGATTTGTATTTATTTCTTCCCAGTGACCTCTTTAGATTCTAATATCAAATAAGACCATTCTCCCTGAGGTATGTTGTGATTTCTCTGCTTGTGAAGAGAAAAAGGAGTAGAGGTGGCTATGGCATCAGTTAATTTATTTACAAGTACCTGTTTCTACTGATTAATGTTTGTCTGAACCAGAAGGAATCTGCTTTCAAGTTTTTTCATTAAAAATGTGAAAGCAATTTTGCTAACACAAACTATTCTTTGTCACTCATGTCACAGCTATTTTACACTCTACAGAAAGCTGAAAATGGTTCTTTTCTCTATCCTTAAACCTGAACGCCACCATTGCCCATCAATGTGATGTTGGCCAGACACATCAGGTCTTGATATTCCTAAGATCCACCCAGTGATTTTTGTTAACAACTTTACTATAAATTTACCCCGCTGTAACTCAAGGTAAAATCTGATCATCTTTGCACTAGTTTCCCATCCTGAGCACTAGAAATGGTGTTTAGTATAATCCTTGGACCTGGAGGGAAGAGTAATTTTCCTTACCACAGGAGCCTGTGGATGGAATTGTACATTCAGCATCAGTTTGGAGATCAGTCTACATCATCAGCACTTCCTGTTACTTTAAAATGATGAGCGAGACTAACAGCATAGATGGTATGGCTTTACCAGAATTACCAGAATACACTGATCTACATATAAGGAGGATTCAGTTGTTAAGAGTGTATGGTGAGCGAGGCATTGCCACCATAGTAGCATTTCAGTTGTAAATGAATATGATATTGAACAGTACCAATTGATCTGGTATCTGGGGGCCCTACCACCCAGACTTCCTGTAATTCTGGCTCTGTTTTCACTTCTGTCCACCCTATCCTTTTCACCAGAGCTGGAACTGTCCTGCCTAAATGGCTTCCCAGTGCCATGCACCAGTGGCAAGGAGAATAAGAGACAGGAGGTGGCCAGTATTCTTCCTTCCTTCTTGGTCTGCTACTCTCTCTTCAGCATAATGCAGGACCCTGCCAAGAACTTCTCTCTGTTTGGAGGCTGTGGTAGGGGAACAGTGGGTCTAGGGAGGACAGTGGGTAAAGGCAGTGTAGTCACAGAGTGGGAGGGTAAAGGGATGCAGAAGAAGAGAGAAAAGAATGGTGAAAAAAATGGTCTAATTTTCTTTGCATCCAGCAAGCATCTTGTGGTTTCAACTGCAGCATACTCACCTCTACCTCTGAATGTCCCAATCCTACCTCTGACAAGCAAAGCTGCAAAAGTTTGGCTCAGGTGACTGAGAAAATTCATTGTTGCATGAAAAAGCTGTGAGGAAGTCTACAACAGTCATATGGAAAAACACAGAAGAACATAAAATCCTAAAGGGAAACATGAACTGGAGGACAATAACTAGAGGGACTAGAGAAAAACTCTAGCCAGCAGAGACTCTTTGTGTGTCTTCTTGGGGTAGTGAGCACTTGTGACCTAGCAGCTCATTGAATCCCCTAGACATCTCTTAGGTCCATTAGACAAGAAACAACTGCTTCATACATTGAAACCAGATATACCCTGATCACAGCATCTCTTTCTGCATGCCTAATGGAGCCTGAGCAAAATGACCCAGTACAGCAGGGTTACAAGACTATTGTCAGTATAAAAATCCTAAGGACTGGCCCCAGCCTTTCGACCAATCAGACTGATTAGCAGGTGGAACAAAAAAGAGAGACAAACCTCCCTTCTTCCCTTGTGCAGTTTTCCAGGGTTCACAACTCCTTCTGCATAAGTTTTAATAATATTGGGATAATTATGCTATGTTTGGTGTACAGTTTATAAGCAGTTGAAATGGCATCCACCATCACTACCAGGAATATAGATCTTCTCAGTTTTCATAACACACAATAATAAAAAAAAAAATCTACCCTAATACCAGTGAATCTAATGAAAGGATTTCTGTTGACTTTGATAAGAAATGTATCAGAATCCAAAACATCTGTTTGATGTTTATTAGAAACGGATCTAAAGAACAGCTGACTTAAAAAGAAAATAAAGAAAATAGTTCGTTCAGTCTAATTGGTCTGGAATTATAGAAATAGTGGTATAGAGTCACATTACTTGGTATGAAAGAAACATTTTGGACTGACAGAAATTCCTGTCCTTCCTTTTCATTGCTACTTGATTGCAGTTCAAATTACTTAATAATGGAATGCAACTTTATAAAATGCCCACTGCATGAGAAAAGGGATAAGCAAAATAATACAAGCACTCCTGTGATTAAAGCATTGACCCAGTTCTTTATGCTTGTATTCAAAAGTATAGAGAATAGCACAATTTCCTCTTCTCCATACTTCTAAGTCATACAAAGCTATGCAATGCTTTTTCAATGATCCAAGTTAACTGAAATCTGAGACATAGCAGCTTAAGTCAGCTTTGTATTCCTGAAACTGAAAACACACCAGCCTTGTCATTTGATTCTTTCTGGTCATATCTACTTGTGCTATGCCTGCACCAAAACTGCTGTCCAGCAGTGATTTTTTTTGTTTTGGAAATGTTGTCCAGTTAAGTACATTCTAAGACATACTGAGGTAAAACAAGGAGATTTTCCATTTCTTGAAAAGTTTCAGTACTGAGGTTGTATTGCTGTTCGTTCAGATGGAATGGGGATTTGTATCTCTGCTTTGAACAAACATGCAGACTTGTCAGAAAAAATGATAACAGATGAAAACTTTCCACCAGGTCTATCAAAGGAAAGCATGTGCATCTATTTGCTAAAATGGAGTATATCCTATCAAATAGAGAGAAGTTAATATATATAGTAAACAGAATATCAACAGCATGTGATGGATTAACCATTGTAAAGAGTTATTGTTGACCATGCACATTGTCTTGTCACACTGGACTGCAAAATAAAAGTATTAGTGGATATTACCACAAAACTATTTCTGGAACTCAGTGAACAGATTACTACATTGACTACATTACTACCTGCAGAAACAGGCTGACTAACAGTTACACATATTTGATTATTTGAAACTTTACAGACTATTTATAAAATAAAGCCCTTCATTAAGATAGCCCACAGGTACTGACTTCATACCTTGTTGAGGTCACTTGAGCAATTGATAAAGCTCCATCTAACAGGGAACAGTGTGCAGGATCCAGTTCTGCCAGATGTGTTGAGGCTGCATAGCTGGAACCATGGCTGTAAACAGCAATTGTGAACCAAGAATCAGAAGACTTGCAGGACATACTGAATTTCCCACAAGAAACCATGACCCATCACATGTTGGGGATGCTGAATGTTTGGGTAAGAGTCATGCAGCAGCCCAGACTTCTCAGTCTGAATTTCAGCAGTATTACCTTTTGGTAGAGTCCATTTCCTAACACTTACTTGTTGTAGGGAAGACAGATGTCTCCCTGAGATGCATCCTGCCTTCCAGTACACTGGACAATGTACACAGGTGTGAGTACTGTATTTAGACCTAGCATATACACCTCTAGTGCTCTCAGCTGCCCCATATAAGATGCATCCCCCGTGTCAATAAACTGTGTAACACCTTCCCAGTCCTGATGTAATTTATATCCCCCACAGTTTAAAAAAAAGGCCCCAAAGCAGGGGGTTGTCAGATTTGTTCATACCTACCTTGGCCTTGGGACATTTATGTTTTCCACTCTTTAAGCTGCTCCCTACAGGTTTTAATGAGGATCATCAAAGGCAGAGAGAGAAGAAGACAATTTGTCTGAGGTTGATTTTTTTTTTTAATTCCCCACACTAGGGAGATGTGTTCACTGGGAAGAAGTGATGAGTTGCACAGCGAGAGAAAAGGCAGAGGAAAAGAACAACGCAGTCAGGAGAGCACCTTGCTGGCTGGAGGCTGCCCATTTGGCTCAACCAGGTTAGAAAGGAAATACGTCATTTGTGATGAGGGCTGTCCCATCTGATATGCACTCTATTGGGTTTAAAAGTTGACGGCCATGTGTATGGGGAGCTTGTGTCCCAGTGAAAAGATAACTTGCTAGTCTGGAAAGTATCACTTCACTTGACTATTTTGTGACAGTTGCCTTTAGGGTCAATTTCCTGAGTGCCTGGTAATGTTTAAGGAACAAAGTTCTCCCCCTTAGCACATTTGTGAAATGTGGAAGTATCATTATCCTCTCTAAGGAGTCACAGGGACAGATCCTAAGAGATGCCTGTCTCTCAAGGAAATCAGTGCGATAGGTCACTAAACACTTTTGGGATTCAAAGCCCAAATCATTGGCCAGGGTCCAATAGGAAATCCAGCAAAGTATCCAAGCTGAACTCGTGTGGACCAAATCTCAATCTGGTGTTTTTATTACAGACCAAACTTTCTTCCCTTAACTACTTGTGCCATTTAAAAAATGTTGGTAAACACACACGTACAGAATTTCTGCATAAATTGATCCCTGTAGCTTCACATTGTCCAGTTCATTCACATCTGAATGCACGACATTGCATGCATTGGGAGTTGTAGGCACACAGGATATTATTATTGTTGCCATGCATTGTATTTGCATTATGACCTTCCTTAAATATGCAGCTTTGTTTTCTTAAGCAATCAGAATGCAAATACCACTGGCACAGCTAGAAAACATTGAAGTATCCCAAGTACACAAAGTATACAAACTGTTTGGTAAAGCACACAAAGCCTAACAAGCTCATTAGTACTGTACTGCAGTGATTACAGAGAAAAATGCCTTCTGTGGTGCACTGGTCAGGCTATACAGAGGAAAAATTTGCAATGTTTTAATGCAGTGATACTATCAATTGCGTACAGCTACAGCAGTCATATTTTATTGGCATAGATTGTTCTGGAAAAGAGGCACCATTCTCTGCTTGTACCTTTCCCAGGTATCATTCTTGATTAGCCTATTAGGCACAACTATATTATAATCATGACTGGTAGGATAATAACTATAAACATAAGAATTATGAACTTTGGTCAGACCAAAGCACCATCTAGCTCAGTATCCCTTTCTGACAGTAGCCAGAAGTATATTTTTAAGCAAAAAACCGTGAGAAGTGGGGCATGTACAGAGTGATTTTTTTCTTGATATAGCCTTTGAGTTTCCAGCAATCAGCAGTGTGCATGTGAAATCTGAAACCAGACTCTGTAAGTGTCCTGTAGCAGTTCAATTTGCATCATCATCGCTGTTGTAACTTAATGACTCAAACCCAGACAACCAACAGTCTATTGTTAGTCTACCTTTAACATACTTGCCAGTATATACATAAATATATATATACACACATACAAAACAACTATACACTGTCCAGTATATGCCACCTACCATTAAAAGAAAGGCAAAGACATAGTCATTTGAAAGATCTAATGAGAGAAAGATCAAAGTTTTAAAGGAAAGTAACCCTCTCGTATGATGGTGTCAGAAATTATATCAATACTTCTTTGAGGCAAAGAGTGGACAGGCCCACCTCTCAAGCCTGTCAAGGTCCATCTAGATGGCATTCCTTCCTTCCAGTGTGCTGGCCACACCACACAGCTTGGTGTCATTGGCAAACTTGCTAAGGGTGCACTTGATTCCAATGTCCAGTCTCCAACATAGATGTTAAACAGCAGCAGTCCCAATACCAACCTCCAAGGAACGCCACTCATCACAGATCTCCATTTAGATGTTGAGTCAAGACTGCAACTCTGAGAGCAACCATTCAGCCAATTGCTTATCCACCAAGTGGCCTGTCTGTCAAATGGATGTGGAGATCTATGCTGCAATTTGAGGAATTCTTTGCAGCTGACCTTAGCAACTGATCTGAGCCTCTTCTTTTGCAGCAGGACCCAATCAATAATCAGGGCAGTGAGACACTGGGACTGGCTTCCCAGGGAAGTTGTGAAAGACCCATCACTGGCTGTGTTCAAGAACAGATTGGAAGGGACTTTGCACAACCTGATCTAGTGGAAGGCGTCTTTGCCCACGACAGAGGGTTTGGAACTAGATGATCTTTAAGGTTCCTTCCAACTCAAACCATTCTATAATTCTATGATTTTATGATTCTATGATCAGATTGGTGTGCAGGAAAGAGGGCTTATGAATATATAGGCAGAGATGGTGGTGAACCAAGCTTCAAAGTGCACCATTAAACACACCACATCAATGTCTGCCCTCAGAAATTCATGTCTCCAGGGTGAATTTCTCTGATGAGAAGTAGTCCTTTTTATAAGGCAGGAAGCATTAGGTATGCTCATATCTCAGTCAAAGGGTTTCCTACTCAGTGCCAACAGTTATTCAGCAGTACTCATTATGCAGGTGAGATATATTGCAGTGCTGCTACTCTGCAACACTCTGCAGATCTCTATGCACCATGTGCACAATGTCTGAAATATAAGCAAATTTATGCTGCACTCATCCTTTTTGCGGTTATTAGTGTCATTTAGTATCATCTTCCTCCAGCAAATTGACTCACCAAGCAAAATGCACAAGTGCACTTTAAAGTGGATCACATTATCACGCCTACTTCTTCTGAAGAGCCAAGTGCCATTACTACTTTTCACAAGGAATAACTGCCTAAACTATTTCACATTCTGCAGTGCATCAACAGTGTACTTCCTTCATTCAGTTAGCAATTCAGAAGAGCGATTGAACAGTAATGCATGACTATCATATTGTTCTACAATGGAGAGATAAAATCTAGTGCATTGCTTTATGCCTCTTTAAATGTCAGAGTATTCTTTTCTGGAGCCCTTTCATTGAAATATGCAGTTATATCACTCCTAAGGCCCTGATCGTATTTGAGACTTCAACAAGGTATTTGCATTAAAAATACTACTTTTACTCATAAAACATATTAGAGGCTTCTCTCTCAACACTACTGTTTAGATAACATATAATCCTAACTGCACAGTTACTTTCACAGTCAGCTGTAGACCAAAAGGACTAATGATGGCAGGTGCTGATAGGACTTTATTTCAGAAATATTTTCACACTGTTCATTAGCACTCCTTCCTCTGTGTGCTTTATTTTCTAGAAGGTAGGTGGAGTATTAAAATACAATAAGGATGTAGACTGTTAAATAATGAATATTATGGCTAAAACTGTGAACTTGGAACTAGAAACCAGGAAACCAAAATTGGGAACAAGAAGAAATTTTGTCTAAGAAGCATAGTCAGGAGGAGAGGGGCTAAGGGAGTGAGGGGAACCAACTGAGCTGAAGAGCAAAGCCAGAGCCACATCAAATGTGGCATCATACAGTTAGAACTGAGATAAGAAGGAGATAGTGCTTGAACAAGACAAGCTGTGGCCACTCAATGTCCAGGGATAAGAGTTAAATAAAATGGAAAAAACACGGGAATAATATTGTAGCCAGGAATGGCATTTTGCAACCACATATTGGGATAACTTCTAATGCTTGATTGCTACAGCTGCCTCTACCCAGAATTATATGTGGGTCATCAGTCGCCTGGGAGACTGCCTGTGGTAGTCTGGTGGCTTGTTGCACTTTGATTGCTCAGGAGTGCTTGTCAAGAGGCTGTCAGGAAAATCACCAAATTACACACTCAAGCTCAGATCTCAGTGACTTTTGATAGAACTGACCTTTGTGCCTTTGAAAATCTAGTCCTTGTTCTCTGCAAAGTGGTGGCTTCCCATGTGGTCTGTTATGCTTACAATTATGAGTGTTTGGTGGTTTTTTGTGACCTCTTTTCACTCATTACAACTGCACTTAATATTATGGCAAAAGAAGGCTAGTGATTCTTTTTTTTGCAATTGTAACTAAAATGCTGCCATAGCAGTGGGTATGTGTTGGCCAAGGTCTTTGTTATGCAACTGTATGCAGATCACTGTGAATTGCATCATTCATCTAATTCAGCAATGCAGCACCAAGGTCACTGGGCATTTTTAAGCTAATGATGAGACCATAAGTCTAATAAATGTGCTTGATAATCACAGCAAACATATTGTCATTGTTGCAGATGTTATCCTTTCAAAAACACTTGGCAAACACAACTAAAATACAGCCCTTGTACGTGCTCTGACCTCTCCTAAGAATGCACCATCAGGAACAGTGAGGAGGTGAGACTGTTTAAGCAGACTAGTCATGGCCTACAGCTACAAAATTAGCAGCTCGAACAGCGTTGATGCAGTTCACGTAACACAAACATGCTAAATGAACACGGAATCAGTAAAAAGCAAATTTTGACAGCAGATTTTGAGAAGGAATATATCTGTTAGTAATGCAAACACAAGTAGAGATCAATTTCATATGACAATGATCTAGGCAGGTTGACATTAATTATCTAGCTTATTCTTGTAGCCATTATGCTGCAATAACCCATTACTTGCTAATCCAGTAGCCTTTTGTTATCTGTCAGAAAATACATTAACCACCAAATGCATCATGTCACTGTGAGCTTTGCCATTATGTGCAGTGGTTCTCCATAAGGCTTATCAGATGCTGCAATTGCTGATTTCTTTGGAAGGATATACATCATCTCCCAGGCTGGGTCACCACATTGCTAACGTTACGCCCTCAGGAAGTGGCGATGTAGTGCCCAGAACTTACTGCAGCTCCAGCGTCTTGCAACCTATCATATATATATATTTATTTTTAAATATATATATGTGTATCATATATATGTGTATTTTTGGCTACCAGGCATAAACAAGCCCACAACAGCCTTACCACTAAATATGTTCCTGACAATAGGTGATAAAAAGGAAATTTAAACCAGGCACAATTTATTATTAATATGAATAAAGGTCAGTAATTCAACATTACTGCAAAATTCACTTAAGACCAGACCATTCAGTGGACAGAACATGCCAACATGTGAAGATGGCTGTTCAGCAAGGAGCTGAAATAAACATGGTGGCAAGCCAAGACACAGTGCTGTTATGTCTCATTCTCAACTGACATAAACAATGCAGTCATGAAATCAGTTTCACTTCTTTTGTATACAAACTTTCTGTGTCCTACACGCTAAAAACCAGAAAAATATTACCCTTTGCTAATGGACCTATTTCACCAGGAAGCATGGCATGTGTCCATGTCACAGTTTAGGGTCAGGGTGGCCCCTTAGACGTGTAACAGATGCTCTCTGTTAACCCCCCTCCCTCCTCAAAGGCAATAAGGGAGAGAGACGTATCAATTAGAAAAGGAAACTAGAACAGCTTTAATGAGAATGAAAGTAATAATAAAACTAGAATATTTACAAATATATACAAAACCAGTATCAAACCCAACCCCCCCGATGGTAATTACATCACCGTCACCACTGATGCTGTGGAGCAGCCACCAGGGGAGTCCCAGCCTGGGCCCCTCAGCAGACGGGAGCTGTGTTTAGGAGCTGGATTCTGGTAACGGATTCAGGAACACACCGATTGGGATCAAAGGCAGAACAGGCAGAGTCCTCCTTGGATGCTCTGAGGAAGGAACCAAAAGAGGACCTGAGCCAAGACAAGCAAGCTGGAAAAGCAGTCCAAGAGGGGAGAAGAGCCTGGGAGCCCCCAGAGAGAGAGAGCGCGAGCAAGTGAGGGTCACCTGTCCTGTCCACTCCTCCCTGCAGGTGCAGCCTTTCACTTTCCTGCACCCCCAACGTGGTGCACAAGATCCAGCAGTGGCCTTGGTCTGCACACCAACCCTTGGTAGGAACTCTAACCATGGGGTGTTATCACTGCCAACAGCAGACACTGTCTGTGAGAACAGGCTGCTAACTTCAGAAAGTGCAGTTAGTTAGAATTACTGAGCTGAAAAGTGAAATCACTGAACAGAACCAGCTCTGTTCTCACCCAAACCAGGACAGTCCAATTCACTGTGTCAGCAGCTTTCAGTCCTCAGTTCAGTTTACCAGCAGTTAAACTATTCAAGGCCTGTATTATAACCTTTTAAAGATGACATGTGACAAGGTAATTTTTGATGAATAGTAGAACTTTGGTACTACAAAAGTGGCCTCTGTCTTGCCAAGGAGAGCAGGTTTCTGAATGCAACCTGGTGCTTTGCCAGCAGCTGCTGTTCAGATACCATTTTATTGTCACTGCATACTCTGCCCATGCCATAGACTCACTCAGAATAAGTTCATTTTCATACTCTCCTGCATTTTGTTGCAACAGAACAGCAAAATGTTTAGACTACAGCAGAACAATGAAAGCTCATTACAGAAGGTGACTTTGAGTATGTTTGGCACACAAGAAGTGTAGTGGAAGACCAGCAAGAACTTAATCTCCTGTACCTCTCCCATGACACCTGTGTCTAACACTGCTATCAGCATTTGAAACAACAGAAAGGAACTAAATAAATGCCAGGTTTTTTGTGTGTGTGAGTGCATATTCAGCATTGCACTTCATTGTGTGTGCTGTGAAAATCAAGAAATCAGAGACAGATAGAAACTTTCACCCTCTAAAACCATGATTAATCCCCTCCCACCTTTTTTTGCCTTTGAAGCATATTTTTAAGTGTTGTGATTTTTTTTTAACTCTTTGGGGTGGGAAGCTTGAATTAAAAATCAGTCTGTGGCCCACTGCTATTTTATAATCCTCTGGCAAGTTGGAAGTAATGGCTTGCCAGGCTTGTATTTAAACTTTCTTGGAATGATGTGAGGAATGAAACACAATGGCCCAGACAAGAGACAAGACAGGAAAGCTAGGTGGTGTTGGAAAGGCCTGTTCTGAAAGACAGAACAAGAGTATATTACCAAATATACATGTTTTGAACTGAACTTAGACCAAAATAACATTTATTTTTGAGGAAACAACTGACTATAGTAGTGATCATAATATTTTTAGACTCAGGAAGCACATAGGAAAAACAGGGCCAAAAGCATCACCATGGCCATGCTGACCTACAGAAAGGAGAGCTGTGCAAAAATGAGAAGTCTTATTTAAAAGAAGTTGAAGAAGGTTGGCTAAGAGAATTAAATCCTCACAGGCAGCATAGAGACATCTGAAGGACACCATACTGGGAGCACAGCACCAGTGCATACTGCTTGCTGGAAATGCTTTGGGAAGAGGTAAAAGGAAATCAGGATGGCCAAACAGTAAACCAAGGGAAGTTATTGAAATTGTCAAGTTAGAATTCAAAATGATGAAGATGCATCTCAGTGAAGAAAAAAGTTATAAGTTCTTAGTGAATAAGCATAAATCTATATTAGACCAGCATTTGCTCTGTAAATGTGAGGAAGTTTCAAAGTGTTCATTTTCCCTGTAAGTAATTTGGTTTGTCTATGACATAAAAAGACAAATTGATGGCTTGATTCACTGGTTCCCCTGCCATTGATACAATGCAGATTAGGGTGAAAATTTATAAAGTACTGCAGAATAGAGCCATTTTCACTTGTTTAAGGCAGTATGAATGATAATAGGAAATGTAGGACAAAAGTGCATCTAAACGTTTCTAAACCATCATTTCTGAACTTCAGAAGAAGTGTAACTATATGAATCTTTCCTTATTCAGACCTGAGAATGCCGTTAGTCCCTGGTAAATCAAATGGCCTGATCTTATAATTGCAACTTAAGAGTCACTTGACATGTTTATCTGTGCCTCATTTAGTGTCAAATTTACTCTCTGATACAGCAGGGCCAAATCTGTCACCCTCATAAAGGCTGCTCTTCCAGATTCACACACTTCCCACTTACATGCAGCTAGATTCTGCCTAGTTATAGCCACAATTTGCTCCAGGGTCATGCATCCATCTTTCCCTCTTTTTGCCTGTATTCACAGTCTTGCAACAAAGAAATGGATAAATGCAGCAAGTACTTTTCCATAAGTATGTTGTGATTTTTTAAGGAATCAGCTAAGTATACATTACGTTTTGTTTACTTTTTATGATCCCTAGGTTGAACTAGTTCCACTGGAGTTCAGTGAAATGAATTCCATAATGGTTTGCACAAGAGTTCTTAAAAAACAAATATGCCAGGAATGGGAAATATTTTTACCAAAGGCTCTTTCAGGTCAGAAACAGAAGCACCAGCTTGAGGACAAACTGATCATCTAATTTACCTCTGCCCTGAAAAGGATTAGGAATACAATTAATTTTCCATATCCTTGAGCAGTTTTAGAGAGAAGCCATACTAAGCTCTGCATAAGTTCTTTCAGTATCAGGACCCTCTCTCACGGAATCATTGGAACTCTGTCTAGAGTGAGAAATATTTTGTAGGCATTTCATCAAAGAGTTCTAAATAATGAATAAATTGGAGGATAATCAAGATCATAAAAATATACATCAAGAAGGAAGACACACTAAAACAGATTAAATAATCTGCTGCCATTTATTTTCTTCACATTTCCCTTTATTTAATCTATTTCTTTTCCCTAGCCCTTTCTACAGCTACATTCATTTTCAGTATCACTGCGTACAGAATTTTGCTCTTGTTATGACTGCACACACATTTCCATTTTCTCTTGATGGCTTGAAACTTCTAATACTATATTTTGAAACACCATCTTGTGCATTCTGTGCTTCATTGCTATTATAAAAACGTTGGGTTCCTGCAAAACTAAAAGTAGCAAATAGATTTTTTGGGGGTAGATACATTGTGGAGATTTGTATCTTGCTTGCTCAAATACAGTTCTGCCTTTCAGGAGACATTTTTAGGAGTTGCCTTTGCTTTGTGTGGTAATTTTCTGCAGTGACAGCAGGTGGTGGTTTAATGGCAATTTTAAAATATAACATTACTGTACAATGCAAACAGTACAATAGCATTTGGGACAGTAACACCTCCTAAAGCAAAAGTTAGATGACCTTTTTAGTTT
Source organism: Ceryle rudis (assembly GCA_033439905.1). Taxonomy (NCBI): domain Eukaryota; kingdom Metazoa; phylum Chordata; class Aves; order Coraciiformes; family Cerylidae; genus Ceryle; species Ceryle rudis. Next base: position 40,826 of record JAAGNO010021391.1, on the reverse strand, counting down.
CTTCCCTCTGTTGTAGCAACTGCTCTTGGATAATTCTTCAACATCATTGTGGCAGGTGCAGTCTCCCCGACAGAAAGCTGACAAAAACAGGGCTTGCCAGAGTGGTTTGGCACCTCAGGTGTTAAGTTGCACCTCATGGTGATTAACTGGCCCCTTGGGGTCTTGACCCTTAGACTGGTTTTTTTTTGTGGGTTTACCTCCTTAGCCAATTAGATAGAATGATCACAGTGCACCCTCAACTAGGGTATAAATGGAGCCTTCTCCCAACCACCCAAAAAACTGTTGAGTTGGTCCACAGAGCAGCTGGTCTTGCAGTCAGACTCTCCCCTTGGAGGGTGTCATCCAAAGACACTTCCACAGATTGACTGAGTCTCCATGGATTGAGTGAGCCTCACCCCTCCTTTTCAGGTCAGTGATATCTTGGGCACTCTGGTGTGGGAGGTTTCCCCTTAATGACTGAGTGTGTGCCCATTTTGGTTCATCTTTCCTTAAAGTTTAGGACTTAGTTGTGCAGTATTTATATTCCTAACATACATCTGAACTTGTAATTTAACTTTTGTCAGAAGGAGTGCTGGGCAACTTTGGTTGCAATAAGCCCCCATTTTTGGATAGCTGCTTCTGTTTGTTTTTTGCGTGCCTTTGTGGCAATCACAAAGCAGGCCCACTCACTCTTCTGCTAAAAAAAAACAAAGCAAGAACAAACCCAGATATATAAATTCTGGATATTAATTAGTAATCATATAAGATGGCAAACAGCTTTTTTAAAAAAAAAAAATAAAAAAAATTCTATTTTCATTTGACTTACTAGTCTATTAAATATTTACATTATTGCTTTCCAATTACTCTCTAGTATATGTATTATATATTAAACACTCAGAAGAGATTTTTTTTTTTCAAATTATCATTTATTTAATATTTTTTCACTTTTACTACCTTTACAAATGTTTTTCTTTGACTTTCAAAACACCATTATTACAGTCATCTACCCATTAGCTTGATTTTTTTTTATTTCATTATCAGCCATTAGGAAAATAAAAGGTAAGTCATATAATCTAATTTTGTTAATGGAACTTAATGCAGCTATAGGCAATCTAAAACTAAGTAAATAACCCCTTCCCCCTCCAACAACCATAAACAGACTGTAATAAGGCTACCAGAAAATACATCTCAGAAAATCGTTAGAAGTGCAAAAAGCCCGTAAAGTAAAGCACATGGGTACGCAATAAGAAGCTGCTGTCCTTCCATAGCCAATGCAGAGGTAAAAATTTTGGAGGCTGACAAACTGCACCATCCAATAATAAACAGAGCTAACAAAGTTCCCAGGATCCCCCTAGGAGAAAAAAAAAAAAGTACAAAAGAAATATGACAGAGTCCACTTGTCAGTAAATGTAACATGAAATCTTATGAAACTCAAAGTTCATGTCTAGCAGCTTGTTGATAAGTTAACAGTCACTGGAAGAACCAAGGACTGACTGACATAATGGAAGTCAATCGTGAGAAACAAATTAAAATAGTAACAGGAAACAAAACAGTTAATTTCTTCAGTATGGATAAAACCAATCAGTTTCATCAGAAGTACTGCTAAAAGGACAACACATTTCCAAATAAATCTTCTGAGGCTCCAGCAGATGCAGAGCTAAAGTTTAATTTTAAAGTTAGCAAAAATCCTATTGCAGCCAAAATCTTCTTGTGGAAGGTGTTAGGATCTAAAATGACACTACAAACTACTCTTCCATCAGGAAGCCTGATGACCTAGAGGGGCTGCATTTTTGTAACACACAGCACAGGTTTTAAGTGTGCTTCAGACTCAGAGGAGAGGCAATAATGCTTTTAAAGAATCACACCTCAGCTGACCGGGCAGAAAGGTGGTGACTGCCTCTGAGGAGAAAGCTCAACTGGTCTTTTATAAAAGGGTGCATGTGAAATAGAAAGTAATGGATGGGAAAAGAACCACTGAAAAAAAAGATTTTGGTCATTCTGGCATCCTTCCCTGCACACTGAAAGGATGGCAGCTTTCCACACTGCCCCTTGGTGACAACTGGGCCTTTCTGAAATTACATTCTGCCACCTCTCAGGCCCATGGTGGCCTGGAGACCTGATGATGGGACTATTGTCAAAAACACACTGAAATATTCCCGAAGATTACAGAGAGCTCACTGTTAAACCCTGTAGAACAAAACCTCATCAATAATTAATGTTTCACATATGCTTTATTTGTACCCCATATTTGCAGCCTTCTTCCATAAAACTCATGAGATCATGTGCATTATTACGCTGCTGAAGTACATAATGAGATTGGCTGCGTTACACACTTCCAAGAATGAATGTACCTCTGCCACTTGCTAAAGGATTTCCTGGTGTCCCACTCTTCCAAAGTGTCAGCAAAACAGAACCAGAAGTGAGAAACAGACTGTGTATACTTCTGTCCATTTATCAGAAACAGTCTCCATTCATAATATTATTGCAATTAAACCATGATGAGTAAAGCTCTCCTTATTTAACTGACTTAGTTTACTTAATGCATTCATATCACATAAAATAGTTCATTTTTTGGCAACCCAGTCTCCAAGCCAATAAGGTACTTGGTTTTGTCACTTCTTGGAACTTTTGGGGAGAAAGGAGAGAATTTATTTTAAGATGACTCAGCACCTCATTGCAATTTCAACCTGCTAAAAATAAAATATTAAAGACTGTGTGATTTAGTATCTCCAGTGGCATTCAGGGAAATCACACTGAGGGAAACTTCCTGGACTCTTCTCTGAGTGAAGATGCTAAGGTGCTCACCTAAACAGCCAAAAATCCAGAGCTGCTATGGATGGCTCTTTGATCTGGTACCCATGCTGGCAGAGGGATGTGATGTAACAGGAACATAGTGTGTGATGACAATTTTCCACTCTTTAGGGGGCTATCAGAATCTAGTACGGTTTAGAGCTGTGGCTGCTCTGTCTTGTACTGAAGTCCAAGGGCCTCCCACGGTTTCTTCCAGGACTGTCAGTAAGCAGGATGGAAAGGTGACATAAAATCATACTGGAGTCAGGAGATACCTCTATGGACTTATGCATCAGCCCTTAATCTAGCAGCATGTTACTGCCTAAAGGAATGGTTTGGCTTTAGCAGAGAGCTTGTGTCTGACAAGTTCATGAGGGCGAAATCCTGAAGAACTGGAGAAAGGCAAAGGGCAGATGTCATGGTCACAGTAACCAAGAAAACTGGACATGTACTGCCATGAGATTGAGTTGGGGGGCCAAACATGACTAGACCTTCTCCACTCCTCTCTCTTACAACCTGCAGATATGGTCACCAAATGGGTCCTCTGCATTGGCTGGGCCCAAGAATTTCTTTCTTGCACTCATTTCCTTTACAGTTTAGTTAAGGAAATGGGATGATCACTCTGGTTAGGGATATGATAGTAAAAAATTGTTGGTTCTTTCCAGGAAAAAAAGTCTGCTGATTCTTCTCCCAGCAAGAAGAATCTAATCAGCTTGGGTGCAGACAAAACATAAAAGATGAAGAAAAAGTGTTTCTATAAATGCATTACCAACACAAGAAGGAATAAGGAGAATCTCCATCCTTTATTGGATGCAGGGAGAAACAGTGACGAATGATAAGGAAAAGACTGAGGTACTAAATACCTTCTTTGCCTCAGTCTTTAATAGTAAGAACAGTTGTTCTCTGAGTGCCCAGCCCCATGAGTTTGACAACAGGAACAGGGAACAAATGAAGTCCTCATAATCCAAAAGAAAATTGTCAGTGACCTACTACACCACTTAGACGCAAGACTATGGGGCCAGAATGGGATCCACCCAAGGGTACTGAGGGAGCTGGTGAAAGTGCTCACCAAGTCCCTTCCATCATTTATCAGCAGTCCTGGCTAAACAGGGTGGTTCCAGTTGACTGGAAGTTAGCAAATGAGATGACCATCTACAGGAAGGGTTGGAAGGAGGATCCAGGCTTGTCACTCTGCTGGGGATGATCACAGAGCTGATCATCTTGAGTGCCATCACAAGGCACATACAGGCAAACCAGGTGATCAGGCCCAGTCAGCATGGGTTTATGAAAGACTGGTCCTGGTTGACTAGCCTGATTTCCTTCCATGACAAGATGACCCACGCAGGGGATGAGGGAAAGGCTGTGGTGAAGTCCACCTGGACTTCAGTAAAGACTTTGATACTGTTTCCCACAGCATTCTTCTGGAGAAACTGTCTGCTCATGGCTTAGATGAGCATATGCTTTGCTGGATAAAAAATTGTCTAGATGACCAGGCCCAAAGAGTGGTGGTAAATGGAGTTGGTTTCCAGGCACAAGTGGTGTTCCCCAGGGCTCAGTACTGGGGCCAGTTCTCTTTAATATCTTTATCAGTGATGTTGATGAGGGAATAGAGTGCATCCTCAGAAAGCCTGCAGAAGACTCCAAGTTGGGCAAGAATGCTGATCTGCTTGAGGGTAGGAAGACTCTACAGAGTCTGGATGGATTAATAGGCCGAGGCCAGTGGTATAAGATTCATCAAGGACAAGTGCCAGGTCCTGCACTTGGGTCAAAACCATCCCATGCAATGCTACAGGCTTGGGAAAGAGTGTCTGGAAAGCTTCCCTGACAGAAAAGGAGCCCGGGGTGTTGGTCCACAGGTGACTGAACATGAGCCAGCAGCATGCCAAGGTGGCCAAGAAGGCCAACTCCATCCTCACCTGCATCAGAAATAGTGTGGCCAGCAAGACTAGGGAAGTGATTATGCCCCTGTACTTGGCACTGGTGTGGCCACACCTTGAATACTGTGTTCAGTTTTGGGCTCCTCACTACAAAAAAGGACACTGTGGTGCTGGAGTGTCTCTAGAGAAGGGCAGCAAAGCTGGTGAAGGGTCTACAGAAGAAGTCTTATAAGGATTGGCTGAGGGAACTGAGTTTGTTTAGCCTGGAGAAAAGAAGGCTCATGGGAGACCTTCTCATTCTCTACAACTACCTGAAAGGAGGTCGTAGTGAGGTGAGGGTCAATATGTTCTCCCAAGTAACAAATGAAAGAACAAGAATAAACATCCTCAAGTTGCTTGAGGGAGGTTTAGATAGGATATTAGGAAAAAATTCTTCATAACAAGGGTTGTCAAACACTGCAACAGGCTGCCCAGAGAAGTGGAGGAGTCACCATCCCTGGAGGTACTTAGAAGATATATTGGTGTGGTGCTGAGGGACATGCTTTAGTGATGACATGGCAGTTCTGGGTTAATGGTTGGGGTTGACAATCTTTTTCTTTTTGCTTTATTCAGTTACAGTTAAATAGCTAATCAGGATAACTGAAAATTGTTGGACTAGTATGTAACTTTGCAACAGATGTGGGGATTATCTTATGTACATATTCTGTGAGAACAACCATTGAAGTTCTTTAGACTTTGAAATAGAAATCATATTTTTACATGTTTTAAAAAAAATCATTAATGTATTGCTGTCTTTTATTTGGCTTTCAAAAAAAAAATTTAAATTAAAAAGAAAACTAAATGTATGTTGGATTTAAAAGTTGCCACTTAATTTTAATAGCATATTTGTAATAGCTAACCTTGCTACTTGCTGCATTCAGGCAGTTTCATATATTGAATGAGCAAGGACTGCAGAATCCTGTACACAGGCACTTAACATTACCGATTCATTTCAGAGACAATGATTTAATTTTGTGAAGGCTGTCACAGTATAGTACTTAAAGATTTTCAAAAGATGCTCTTTCTGTAAATTTGCAGCATTTTACAAATGTGTGGAATGTACTTGGGGATTCCTTGTACAGACAACACCACCCTGCACAGTTATAACAGCTGGCTTGGAGTTTGCCCCATCTGTCCTACAATTATGTATCTGAATCTTTTATTAGGGTGGATTATTAAGCAGGTTAATCAAGAAAATATGGGAAGTGTAGGAGAACAGAGAATAAATGGCTTCTTCAGTGTCACTGCTGTTCATCTCATCAAGGACAGCTCAGAAACACTTTAACCCACCATAGCTCTGCAGAAACATGTAACAAAGATTGTGTCAAAATCTTCATCCCACTATATAATTTCCTTTAAAAATAATATATATATAATTGCCTCTTTTCTAAAGAAAACAAACAAACGCACTTTCTTATTCATCAGCTAAGTCCCGTATGTTACAGACTGGAGAATTAAAAATGTGAGTGAACAACAAAGGCTAGGTAGGGGAATCACTATTAATAGCAGGTTAATGATGGATAAAAGTACTGCTCAAGGCCTTCAGGCAAGACCTGGAGCTTTCTTGTACTTTGCTGTACGTGAAAAAGGAAGTAAACACAGTATCTCAAAAGGCTTACTGACTGAGAAGGAAGGAGAGGCTTGCACATCAATTTCCTATTTATAGAACATTACTGAAGACTCCTGCCCTTCCTCCCTGCCCCTCCAGATACATACACCACTACCACATGTTTTGATTTTCAAAATTTTCAGTTATTTTCAAGTTTGAAATTACACCACAACTATATGTCAGAGTATATGACTCTGCTACATTTTAAACACTTGTTCTAATGCTCCAAATCATTGACGGTTCCTTATGTCATTCTGTCACACAGAAGTCAGTCTATAGAAGGAAAGGAAGCATAAGTATAGCAGCCTGATCCTATGAACAAAAAAAAAAAAAAAAAAAAGGAACAGGAAAATCAGCTACATAAAATCAAAGTCCGTCAGTCACTTTTAAAATTGAAACCTGAGTTTTACCTCTGTTGGCTCTGCAAAACAAAAAAGCACATCTGTGGCTCTTGCAAAAATCAAAGGCACTCTCAGTCCAAGTGGGAAACTGCGGAATTAAGGACTCATATGAAAATTAATGTATATCACCCCACTCACACACAGTTCAGTTTTGTCCATTTCCACCTACACAAACAAACAGACAAAGAAAATGGTGGGTTTTTTCACCGTTTCAGAAGCCAAAGCTCACTGCCTAACTATTTACAAAATGTTTTGCTTAACATCAGCCTTCTGAATTACTGTCCTCCATACGGTTCCTGTTGCCACAGACTGGTACTTACTGTAGTGAGAAGAAGAGCGCAGAAGAGGACAGGATCACCATGGGCAGCAGGCAATAGCCCAAGACACTTGCAACGCAGCCATGCGAGACTCCTGGGATGCTCATCAGGTTCAGTAGGGCATGCATAGCAAGGCACCCAATGGCACTCATGCCATAGACATAGCCAAAATGAACTTTTCCTGCCTGGAATAAATATTAGTAAGCATGAAGTATCTAGAAGTGAGCAAGTGATCACAAAGCAGTGGGAGAAGACAGAAGACAAACAGTAGTTTTGTTACTTTTTCTTGGTGACTCTCCCTTTGCTTTGCTGACATTGGTTCAATTGTAATCCACAGATGACACTTTGGGGTGATTTTTGCATCAAAAATGTGAGAATGTGCTTGTCACTAACTTAAAGTTATAAGGCTGATTCTCAGTCTTATTGTCATTGGGCTCTAAACAGGACAGGAACTGTTTAGGGAGATTTGAGAAAGTCTAACTGATAACAAACCGAGAAAAAATTTATGGCAAGCATGTTTTAGTTCAGGAAGAACTTTTCCAACATGTGCATATGGGGCTGTAGAAAATTGTCCTAAGTAAATTAATGACCTAACTTACTTGATATGCTTCACATTTTATTACAAACCTCCAGCTTTAAGCAGGCTTGCAAAAAACTAGTAAAACTTTGCTGAAAGTATGCTGTTTTTCAGGGTGAACGTGTCTGTTCTTCCCCTTGACTACCATCAGAACAACACATCTCTGGTTAGATCAATACAACACGTTCATTTCAACATAAACCTGAGTAGTAACTGTCAGCTTGTGTTCTTTTTTTTTTTGTTCCAACAAATGTGAAAAACCCCAGGTGTTTTTTTCTTCCAGCTTTTATTCCTTTGTGCGAATTTAGTAGCTTTGAAAGGTACCAGCTTGACAGCCTGGAGCCTGATGTTTTCTAATTTATACACAAAGCTAGTACAACAGGCAACAGTGGCCACAGCACCACCAATTTCTTCATCTCCTGCCATCATTTTGAAGGATCACCTCCAGGCATGAGGGCCATTGTTCACTCCCAAAAATGAACACTTACAAAAGACTGTTAAATGTTTCTTTTTCTATCTCTTCAAGCTCCTAACAAATGAAATACTGAATGTCAGCTATGCAATACTGTCTTTTTCACATCTGTACGTCAGAAATAAACATTCATACATCAGAAACAAACAGTGATTTGGATGAAGAAGGTTTTGTTTGCTTTGTCTTGGAACTTTGTATTGTAATGATAACATCCATATGTGAAGGAGAAACTTCAAACCTGGGACTCAACCCTTAACTCAGGGCCATCAAATAAACTTCCTAACACATAAATATATATATATATACATTCAAAACACAAGTGTGCATGTGCATATACACACTTCTACATATTGCACACATATATTGCTTATAAAAAAACCACATGGGAATCAGAATTAATAGAGGGTCTCATTTTCCTAATAATTTTGTAGCTTAGTGTTGGATTCTCTTGTGATAGATAAGGTGGATACATTATTGAAGCTTTTTTCATGGTTTGCAATATTTACAGGTATCTCTTCCATGATGGTTAAGGAGGGTTGAGAACACCTCCCACTTTACTCATACATACATTTTAATAAAATCTGAGGGAAAACAACTTTGAAGACCCTCCTTCTCTGACCTCTCTTCCTGTATCCATTCAAGTGGAAATGTATCACTGGATGCCAGCAGTATTTCAGCTGGACACATATAAAGCAACTCAGTGCAGAGAGCCTAATCTGGTGATGACACAACCTGAAAGCCCACAGTGCCCACTTAGGTGAAAGGCACCCTCAGTTAATAAGACTTGTCTGTACATCAGCACCATTATCCTGTTTTCAGCTTGACCTGGCTCACTGCTGAGCTCTCTTCTGGTTCCAGTCCTCAAGGTTAGGTCAGGTACAGCCAAGCTGCCTATATACTCACAATGTCCCTAGTGCTGGTCTTCTCCCTGCCACTATATTCCACCATAAAGGAATAATCTATTCCTGAACTAACACCATAACACTCTTCCTATTTAGGTACAGAGTCATTTGCTGACATTTCCATACTACTGGTATGAAATAACAAGGAAAAATGGCTTCATCAAATAAAATTAATGATAGCTGGAGATAGTGTGGAAGAGCAATAGTAGCTCAGATTATTATCAATTACAATTTCAGTCATTAAAGATTTGTAGTAAATTTAACATCTGCAATGGTTTGGGGCAGCCTTTACAATAGACCAACTAAGAAAAGCTCTGTCTCAAACAGATGCAACAACATCAAGCTGTTATTTGAAACTCTTTGCTTCAGTGTATTTAATTATTCTACACAGCACTATTTAGCTCCTTAGTTTAAGATTAAGAAATTATTGAGACAGACATGAAGGGAGCACTAACATTAGCAGCTAACCGAAATCTCCACTTGGTGAAATGTTTGATTTGTGGTGCAAAGGAATGAGAGAGAGAGAGAAAAAAAAAAATAATGCAGCTGAACATGTTGGTTTAAATTCCAGTCTTTCTTAACATATGTAAATAGACTGACTCACACACGGGGGAATACTCCCAATTCACAGTGATGTAAGCAAAACCAGAATCAGGCTTGATTAGTCTGGCAGGCTTTGATGAATGGAAAGAGCTAAATTTGTCCTGAAGAAGGAAGAAGGTTAGAAGAAAGTCAGACTTGGTACACTTGTTTGCATCTGCCTGCAGTGGGTACTACTACTCCTAGTTTAAGTAGATGGGGAAGTGTGATTTTGTACAAATGACTATGTAAAATGCAAAGCAGCTGCGATTCGGGCTTCTGCTAACTTTCACATTGCTGTTGTTCATCTGCAATGGAGCTACCCTGTTTTTTTTGCCAGTATGAGGAAGATCAAGTCCTGCTGCCAGGCTAACAATCCGTTCCTCTTTTTCTCTGTGTTCTGAAAGAACTGCTACCATTTGAAGAATATCTTTGCATATTTTTCCATAGTTAAAAGGCAGAAACTAAATAAAATTAATGAATTGTTTTTTGGAAACCATCTCTCAATGAAATTATGTTCCTGTTGCTATTAGAAGAGAATTATTCAAGTACAGAAAGATAGCATAGCTTACAGAGCTGAAGAGCCACTTTAGTATTCAAATGCATCGGAGACAAAATGAGCAGCCTGAATTTATAAGATGGCCCATGGAAATCCCACAGGCTTATTGCTGTGAAGTTGTGGCACAAAAATACTAGGTTGTATCAGAGGAGTTTTGCCAGCCTAAAACTGGAGATTGAAAATAGTTGGTTTTCTAATGACCCTTAAAACACTTAATAGCTCAGAATAAATTTGATAAAGTACATTATTTCAATAACAACACTTAATATTCATTCTAATTGTTGGCTATTCAGGGAGAAAAACAACAGGAACCACTTTTTTCCCCCATTCTTTCTTCTGGCTTTCCTTCCATTTTCCTGATTATAATCAATTCAACACTTTCTCCTTTTATTCCCCTCATACCTTTATTTCTCTATGTGGAAAATAGCCTGCCTTCTCTAGCTTCCCACTTTATTTTCCTTTTATTCCCTTTATTCCTGCCTCGTCCACCCTTTTAAAAGATTTTTATTTTTATAGGGACATAAATAATAATAATACCTGCCATTTATATTTCAGTTTGCACATTCAAGGTACTGTGCTGACATTACAAATTGAGTAAGAACTTGCAAGAGTCTTCTGATTCAGCACTATTTATCACAGAGGAAATGGAGAATTAGAGCCCTCTTTCTCTCACCTCAGCTGCAGAGCAGTAAAGCCCTTCCCAGAATGGTCCCACCTTATTCCTGACTGATGAATTGCTGCCGACAATCAGAGCTGTACTTCAGCAGCACTGGAGAGCCTCTGTTGTCAGTGATAAATAGATGAATTTGGAGTACTGTACAATCCCTGGTAAACTTTCCTCCTGTAGGAAAGCTATATTCATAAAGAGGAGAGAGGTTAAACACAGGCTACTATATTTTGTTTAGCAGAAGATGTGAAAAAAAGAACATAAATTAAGAAAGGACTAGCAAAATTTATAGGAAGGTATTGCAAATTTGAGGTGGGAAGGAAAAGGTTGTTTCCATTTCCTTTTTCAAATTCTTCTAGGTACATAAAGATATTTTTTTCAGTATCTCTGCATTCCCCAAAACAATATTGAGAGAATATAATTTCAAAACAGTAGCAAGAGTGTTAAAAAAAAATGGGCTAATCTGCTATGCCTTTTTAACCTCTCCTTTAAAACCTCCTTGTTAAGTTCTTACCAAGCACACATTGCTATGCTTTGGGTGTTCAGAGCCTCCTCAGGATATACACTGCATAGATCTATCCTTTGTTCATATTAAATCCCACTCCCAAAACTGGTATGGTCTTTTCTTTCCACTGGAAGTGAAACATCACTTTGCCTGTTTTACATCTAAACTTTATGCAGGTACTTTCAAAGCATGGAGACTTTTAATGTATATCTCAGAACAAATGGCAGGAAGTGACTCATTTTATGCCAGTACTACATCTGCAACTTCACATGCATCATCACCTAGGTGTTAGCTTGTTAGAAGATAAAGCCTTTAAGATTTCTACCATATCCTTCCTACCAGCAGCAATGTTGCTCCAAGGGCCAAACAGAAAATCATAGGTCCAGTGAGGTCTGTCTCATTCATAATGCTGCCATCTGCAGGCTTCATTGGATTTAGAACTGTTAATGTCTTTTGCCATATATGCTCAAAATTAATCCCAAGTTCTGCAATGAGAAATTCCAGGACTGTTAATTACTCACAAGAAAACAAGACTTTTACAGAAACCCATTAGATACCAAAAAAACCCAAATAAGCAAATAAATTATCACTTTAATGAAAATAATATTGTCAGATGACATATTCTGTAGTAGGAACATTACGTCTCTGTTCTGTACCCATTATATTTGAGAGTCAGCTCTGATTCTAAATTGGAATTTTAATTTATTAAATCCAATTTTAGGCAGTGAACCAAAACATGCCCTCAGCATTTTTGAGTTAATATTTGTTTTTCACATATTTAAAACACATATATCTAATACCACACTAACTTAGATGTTGAAAAATATGCTAATTAACAGTAACTGCAGAATTCAAGATACTCTAGAACACCAATGACAGAGAGAGATATATACTGTAATTCTGGCAAATCTGACAAGAGATGTGTCTTAAGCCTGAAATGCCAGAGGCACTTAGAAATTACATTCTTCCCTTCAAGGCAAGTTAATAATACTTTTTACAGCTTTTTTAATTCTTTTTCCATTTAAAAAGTAATTACTGAGAACCCCAAGAAACAGAACAAAATTCTTCCCTGTTAAAGTCAATGGGAATTCTGCCACTAACTTTACTGGGACAAAGTTTTCTTTTATAACTTCTGCAGAAATACTTCAGCTTGCAAGAGCAATCATATTCCCTGAGATGCTCCAGTAAGGGAAAAGTTAGGTTCAGAACCGGGTGCCAGAATTACTGAGACTGACAACATGTTAATCTGTTTGGAAAGCTAAGTCTTTACCTTATTCCACTGTTCTATCATCTTAAGCTGAGCCAAAACATAATATAAATAAAGTTATTCTGTATAAAAAATGTGTGTCTTTGTTCATATTTCCATGGTACACAGAGAGAAACATCCCTGAAGCCCCATGGATCAGAAACACTCAGATTTCAACATCCTTTTCACAGGGTGAGCTAAATGTGGACTTAAATGCTTGAAGGTCTGAGAGGTAGAGATCTAATGGTTATCTGTATCAAACACAGAGATCTTGCTAGATTTAAGGCTGTAGTAGTTTCTTCTAAGTAGTAAAAACTCCACTTGCCTTCCAGTATGCAAAAGCAGGCTGAATATGCTCTTTTTACATTATGCTTAAATAATCACAAATCCTCTGATTTTTTTTTTTAATGTAGCACAACTGTTTTGTAAACTACAAAATCAGCCACTAGCATTAGGATGGTTCAGTCACCATAAACAATGATATTGTTTGTGTAGTTAAATGATTAACTAATTGAAGCTGAAAGCAGCTTTCTCAGCTTCCTATTGAAACAAGCTATTTAGCATCATCAAAATATTAAATTTATCACTAGATATACAAAAATTATTATTCTCTGTATTTATTAATTATAGATGTTCCAATATGTAGGCAGGTTAAAAACAGAGTGGAAAGAATATTGGGAAATGCAAATGCAAAACTTATTGTTATGGTGTCATCTAGTGGTAGTAAAGTATATGCTTTATATGCCATAATGCTGAATGAATCCATGGCAAATTCAAGTAAAAAAAATGTAGGTTTGGGGACCAGGGGCTATTGGCTGAAGCTCATACAGCCATGCTTGGTAGCTCTGCTGCAGTTTCTCTAGTGACTGACACAAGCTAACAAAGAAAACAGGCACCCCCAGAAACCACACACATTGTTCATGGTTTTATTTTTACCTTCTAGCAAAGGAGGTTCCTCATCAAATCCATCAGTGTAACTAAGATGAGAGAGATTGTTAGGACTGTATGTTGGCTGCAAAATCTGACCTGTGTAACCCTGAGAGGTCAGAAGCATTTCTGATGGAGCAAAAGCATCGACTGGAGGTTGCTCTCCTGTCTGGCTCCTAGGACAAGAAGCAAATCACAGCAAAACCAGGTAACTGCAGTGAGAAACTTTGTAACAGCTTAGAGCTGCTCACCATGTACCACAGTTTAAATTTCACCTATTTTCAATCTGAGGAACCTGGAAATTTTCTGAGTATAGTATCCACTGAATGTAGTGTATGCTGAGCTGCTGACCATGGCTTTGCTTCCCTTCACTGCAACTTCCTCTGAAACTAGCCAGGTTTCCTTGTTGTCATGCCAGCACATTGCAGCCTTTTGTACCCATTTCTGTGCCCATCCAGCTTAGGCAATGGCACAGCTCAGGTCCCCAGGCTGGGGTTGAGGGGAAAGGGAATTTAGGAGCTGTGAGGGCGGTCGCAAATTTAGGCACTCCTGACTTTTTCACCAAGCAGTCTGGTGACATTCCTCAAGTATGTCCATTCTGCTAATGGAAGATCCATGTATTTAGATATTTCTTTTTCTTGAATCTGAGAAGGCATTTAAAGAATTTCTAGCAATATATGCCCAAAAATCTACATTAATAACATGAAGTCACTCCAATGAGGTAAACAATGTGTAACATTTCTATGTATAAAAGTAGCATGAACCCATTATAAAGAAAGGTTCACTTATAAGTAATTCTGCCTTGGGGAAAGTCTAGATGTTCTCTTGAAGCTCTTTCCAGCTCCTGCAAATCCCAAAGCCAACTGGATCCATCAGAGGCTGAATGGGCAAGCTACAGCAACACTCAGCCTCTTACAGCAATCATGTTGAAATCTCCCCTAAGGGGGAAACTCTCAGAACTTCTTTCCCTCAGTGTCCCTCTTCCACGGACAGAAGTCACCAATGGGTTTAAAAAATATGAGAAAAAACCAAAATAATAAGATTCTTCTGGTCTTGCTAGTGCTATGGCTTGTATTTCTTAACTAAAGCTTCCATCATATTGATTATGCAATCCTTATTTTGGCAATTGTTTGCTGGTTTTTGTCATTAATTTTATTTGAGCTTTGAGACAGATTGTCTTCTTTATCTTTTTCTTACTTTTATGTTTGTTTGGTTAGGTTTTGGTTTTGGTTTTGGTTTTTTTGGCATACTTACTTTGTCCTCCCACAGAGGTTTTTGTTAGACCCATAACGGTTGCAGTCTTCTTCCTGGTCATCTATAGTGTAATTTGACTGGTAAAAGTCAACGTGAAACTGCTCAAAATTTGACATTCTGCTTGGAAAAATGATTGGAAATATCAAAAAATAGCCTTTGTGAGAAGCCAACATCTATATTATGAACTGTCCTAAACATAAATGAAAATAGCAAACCTTAAAGATGCAAACTCAAGAGAATCTTTCTGTAGAAACTCATCATAATTTGGAAGTGAAAAAAAGGACTCTACCTTCTTTTGCTATAATAGAGATTGATCTTCTGTTACTGCTAGTTATTGTATATTAATTTACAAGTGATATACAAGACTTTGTTGTTACTGTTACCAAAAATAACCTAAGTAATTTTGAAAGGAGTTATGTGTCAAGTAAATTATTGTTTCAAACAGTTCATTTGACCACTTAAAAAAATAATAATTCAAAAATTGTGGCCATGTCTGAATGCTTAGAAATTAATGTTTTAAGAGGTATTTTGGCTTTCAAAACCAATTAATATTTCCAGCTATTTCAGTTTTGCAATATTATATATGACCATCATAAACCAATAGAAAAAAGCAAATATATTCACAGCATTTGTTATGTCTGTTTATGGACACTGTAGCTGGCATATTAGGAGTACCAGAGAAAGATTCTCACTGGGTAGCTACATGCCTTTGAAAAGCACACTAACCTGAAGAAGAAAATTCCCAATTGAATTAAAAATGTTAAAATGCATCTTTCATTCCTGCTGACACATAGTTCAGTTCTGTAGCTATGGATTGATTAGACTAACAAAGGAACAACTGTTTTCCCTTTGTAACTGTTTGAATTTTGCCCACATCAGGCCGATTTCAAATATCCTTTGTGTAGGCAGGACTGGTTGTCTGGATCATATATAAGCCACATAAGAAATGAAGCACATTGGCTCTGTAACACTGTACCTTTTGGCATTATAGAATGTTTCAAATTGCAAAGATACCTTAATAACTCTTAGATTTGGTCTAGGTGCTTCTTACGGTATTGTCATGGTTGACTATAAATCCACAAAACAGCCTCAAAATTCACAGGTCTGCCTTCCATGGCCTGAGTATGCATATCCACAAGATTAACAAATGAGCAGCAAAGGCATTACCCCTGCTTGGAGCAATGCTTCAGTTCAGGGAGTCCCCCACCCACCAAGGGGTTTAGGCTGGAAGGTGCCTCTGGGGACTGCCTGCTCCAAGCCCCTGCCCAAAGCAGGGTCACTGACAGCATGCTGCTCAGGGCTTGTGTCCAATTGGGTTTTGAAAAGTCTGGCTTTGTCATTTTTACTCCCTCTCATCAGGTAGTTATATTCATTCATGAAATCCCCCATGAGACATCAGTACTCCCATCTAAAGTTCTTCAGTGGTTTAAGGGGACGGTCTGAGCAGGATTTGCCTGTACATGTACAGATGTATGCAAGTGTTTCACCACTTGGCTAGCATTTATGTAGTTAAACTCTAAAAGCAGGCAGAGAAGTTATATAACCTGACTGATAACCACACCCAATTTACTTAGAATTTCATGTAAGATATTCACCTCTCCTAACATTTCCTGTTTTCTTCACTTTTGTCCTCTTTTCCAACTTTCCAAATGCTACGCACTTTTCCTCCTCTCATGATTATTCTCATAGGTATCTGTTTATCAAGCACATTCTGCTTATGGCAAATCTCTTTGTAAGGTAAAAGCTATAAAGATTAGTATTTCATCAGAGACCTTGAAATGCTGCATATTAAAGTTTCTAAATTGTTTCTCATAATCAAACTAATCTGTGGGGACCCAATTCCTTTATATACCTAGAGCATTCAAAGTGGAAGTTATTCTTACATGATTTTCATAACTGCTGATAAATCATGCAGGATCTCCCAATTTAGAAAAGAAATAATTTTTACATTGTAAATATGAATAAATAGAACTAATTGCACTAAGCTAATTACTGTTGTTTCATTTAGAATTGCACAACAGTTACACATTTGTTTAATAAAGATTTAACAGGAAATAAACATTTTACAAGGAACATGTTTTAAAGAACTTTAGTTGGTACCTCTACCCAGTTCAATTCCATTAAGTCTTTAATGTTCTTTGTTGTCCCTATAAGGAATGAAATAGTTATGTAACCAGGTACACTACAATATGTATAACAGTGTTCAGAAAAGATATATTTATTTTACAAAAGAATTTGGAGTTAAGGTTACTTACTTTTCAAGACATTTGATGAAAACTCCAGTCTGTTGAATTTACATGTTGGAGAACACCTAATATATCCTCTTGCCTCAACGGGGATGAGCTTAGTGCTATTTATAGCATTCTAAATTTGATCTTTGAACAGATGCATATGAAAGAAAAAAAACCCCACAACCTGTCAATATCATGGCCAGCATTTAACAAGAGCTAACAACAATAAGCAGAAAAGGGTAGGAATCTTTAAGGAAAGCAGAACAGAATGAACAAATACTGTTCCATATATTTCCACCCAATAACGTAGTTTGTCATTTAGAGATTCCTCCTTAAGTAGGTGTTTATAAAGATCTTGGTGGAACCCTCATGAGCTGAGCTGTTAGGTATTAGAAAGTTTTAACAATGCCTAATTATACCTGTTAAATTAGTAGTGTACACACATTTGCTTGGGGGTACATGTCTAGCAGATGCTCCCACAGCATGTGCTATGAGACACATGTGGCCATAGAGCCATTCTTTGTTGGGTGTCAGAGGGACCTTTCAATTATGTGCCTCTTGGGAGATATTTGATGCTCCCTGGGACTGTCACAGCAGAGGGAGGGAGGGTGAAAGCACCGCAGGGCCAGCTCCATCTGCTGCTCCAAGACCGAGGCTCCATTCTCCAGGGACATTCCCCTGCCCTATTGCTTCTCCAGGAGCTCTTGTCCATTTACAAAGCATTCTCTTGCAGTGCAGCACCCATCATGCTAGGATCAGGGCAAAGCTCTACTTAAGAGACAGGGAAGCCTGCTCTCCTCTTTGAGGACCTTTATTGAATGTGTATGCATCAGATTAATGGTTGGTTGTTTTTATTTTCATGTAATGCTCATCATGATAACCATTTTGTTCCCTGACCCATTATGCATAAAACATTAGGAACCTCTGTTCTATATAGTCCTGCCTACTAGAAAACTCGTAGCACAGTATGGATTTTGAAATAGCATTTAAACTTCAAAGACGACTTTTCTATTTACAGATGCTTTAGTATCAGATACCGAACCAATCCTAACAGGTGCTACCATTTTCACTTCTTTATTGGCTGGCTTCTCCATGACTGCTTGAGCTGTTTAATTTAAGGAATGGGACATTAAATGGGATGTATTATCAGGCCATTAATCTATGCCTCAAGAGCATATTAAATTCGGTGAGGTTGAAGGCCAAATTACTTCCATTTCATTAGAAGAATATTCATGCCCTGTTAGTACATGACCTACAATGTTATGAAAGAATTATAATACAGGCCCATTTTTAAATAAGAAAAAATTAAGTATACCAAGTTTTTACTCATTATATATGTCCAATAAAAGAGCCCAGAAGTGAAGAATGGTGATAAGCAGAAAAATATAACACTTGTTTCTGCTAATTAAGGGTAATCTAACTGTGGTAATTATCACAACTACTGTTAACCCTCCCTCATGTTCTTAAACTTCTCTCCTGCCATTTCCAGGCTAACAATCATACTGATACACCCACCAACGTGAATTTTCAGTTTCAATTCTTAACAAACTGCTAATCTCTACAATGTCTAATCCACTCAGTTTAGATAATATGATTTGATCTTGTTTGTACTAAGTCAGTGGGGGGAATTATATAAGATTAACTCCTGTCCTTCAGGAAGGTAATAAACAAATATTTTTTTAGGGAGAGAAAATTTCTAATTTGATGGGGTTATGTCTGTTAATTATAATCACAAAAAGACTTGGTTACTTTCACTACTTTCTGTCAGAAAAAGTAATGTATATATGCACTGCACACATATATATTTACACATATACATGTAGGCATACTGACTGACAGATAAGAACTGAGAATAATTATCAGACAAGGCACTTCAGAGAAGGAATTTAAACAGAATAAAATACAATGACTGGTAGTGGGATTGAGGACTATTATAATAGTTGTTTAACATATCACAATTAGAAAAGAAAGCCAGTTGAAAAATAATTAATAAATAAATACAGGAGGAGTTAAGTCAAAATTGAAACATATATATTTCTCTCCATATATAAAATGAAAATATAATATAACTTATTATACCTATTATAAATGAAATATAA
>JAAGNO010021390.1:0-12880 GCA_033439905.1 Ceryle rudis | reverse complement strand
CGTTACCCTTCGTACCGGCCCCGAGAACCTCCCCGGGCGGCAAGGCAGCTGGTGTCAAAACGGGGCAAAAACCCGCCGCGTGGGGACAGTGTCCCGCTCTAGCAGCGTGGGAGGGCAAAGCGTGGCGGGGGCTCACACATGTGCACGCTCGAAGGCCCAGCTGGTGGAAAGGGGGTGCGTGGGGGGGTTGCGTGGGTGCATCGCTATGGGTGACATGGCTGCATCCCGCCCTGCACCTCCCTGGCCCCGGTGACATGCCAGCACCCCCGGGTGACACGTCTGCATCTGCCCCACCCCTCTCCACACGTGACATGTCCTTCAGCCCACTCCCAGGTGACGGGCCCTGCACCCCTCAGGTGCCATGACCTGCAGCCCCCCCCCCCCCCTTGCTATTCCTTTAAAAACCAGAGTAGGATGGGGATATGGAACATGTCATACATTTACTTAAAAGTCAGTTTATTTTAATTAAGACATGGGTGAAACTGAAAATATGTGTACTCAATATGAATACAGGAGGAATAAAGAACTTGATACCTTTCCTGAAAGAAATTTAATATGAACAGGCTACTTTGTGATGTAATAATAGATGCCACGTAAGAACCAAACACTCTTTCATCCCTTAAAACAAAAACTCATGTAAAGATTTTGGAGTTTGAAATAGGTGGATGGAACCTGTACATGAACAGAATTTAGGAGTGTGTGAAAAAGCAAGAAACTCAAAGGGAAACAGCACATATTTAGAAAAGAAAAATGAAAATGAAGGTACAGAATAACAATGGTAATGTGAGCTTGCCAGAGAAGGAAACTAAAATTTGAATGATCAGAAAGGTAAAAATATACTTGCAGATCAGATGGCTGTTGGCAAGGGAAGAGACTAGTGTGAGCATTAGGAATCTTTCTCATACTCTGTGAGAGTGATACTGTTAATAGAAATACTTTAACAGTGTATAGCTATTCCATGTATGGGCAATGATTCCTGTTGAACACAGTAGATGACAAATAAAAATGTCTCATATCTTAGAAGTTTGAATCTAAGAGTATTATTTCCTTCTAGAGAAATTAAAAGCTACATTTACATGGCTAAATAACATCTACCTCAGTAAATGATCCCTGGTTTGGGCATCAGCTAGTTCAAAGAGGCCCTTTTGCCCAGATGTTTTTTTATTTTTCCTCAGAAGACTGAATCAGACTTCTCATCTTGAAATGTAGAAAGACAAGTTGATGACAGTAGGTTGCTTACTTATGTCTAGAGAAGGACATGTACAAACAGCAGAAGCGTTCTTCAGTTTATTCCAGTTTTCTCTGAGCTGTTGTGCAATCTCATGAAAGAGCTGCACTTCTCCCTGTCTGCCTTTAAAAAAGTGGTGAGAACAGGGCATCTGATCACACTCTTCACAAAACAGATGAGGGAACTGGTGAGAACTGGGAGCAAGGCAGTTGTGGGTCACATTGTGGCACTAAGGGACTAAGGGACTTTGATACAACTTCAAACAGGTTCTTAAAGGAGGTGTGCAAGGAAATTCCTTCAGTGAAAGCAATGAAGTATTTTAACTTACTAAATTACTTCCCAGGGCATGTAGATTCACACACTATGCCACTAGTCACCCAGTGTGTGGCCTAAAGCATATGTAAAATTAACTTAGCATCTGCAACAAATATGCAGAACTATGGTTCAGGGAGATTTGTTCAGACTTTAGGAGGCAGCATAGGACTGTGTGGGTTCTTGTTTTGTATCTCACTCCATGTTACATTTTACCTTTACGTTGATAGATACAGAATTTTATTCTGCTGTTTTTGTTTTTCTCCTTTCTGCTACACTTTCCAGTTACATTTTTTAGTCATCTAGGTGCTATACAGAATTAGTTTCTTCCATTCATAGTCTTCCTTATGTCTGCCCTGATCAGCCACCCTTCAGTTAACATTTATTCTCAATTGCTATTATCTTCAAACCAACTTGATACTGTTTAGGTTATCACAGAGTTAGGTTGTTGGTAAGTAAAAGGTCTGTTACAAGGTCAGCTATTTTGCCGTTTCTTCCTAGGCAAATGTCCAGCCAGGCAACTTTGGGATCTACAATATTACTCGAATAATAATACTTCTCACTGATTAGTAAAAAAACCCCAAACATTCCATGTGTAGAGCGCTACAAATCTTCTAGTACGTGCTATAATACAGTTGCATAGTCATGTTTTCTTAAATTGGCTATGTTCTTAGTTTACTATCATTTAGATGTGTGAAGAAAAACTACAGTAGCTTCTTAAAATTTACTACTTGTATGACCAGTAAGCAACTACTTAAAATATAAGATTTTTTTTTCCTTAAAATAAAAAGATATTTGTTTGCTGTTACCCTTGCTTATTTCTGTTTTGCTGCTGTTGTTCTAATTTACATTTTTAAAAGTCATAGAGGACCAGCCACTATCCACCTTCTTGGATGAAGCTGTTAATCTTTTTCACTTCCTTTTTCTTTAAAGTACAGATAGCATAATGTATAAATCATTTATAAAATGATTTACAAAAAAAATGGTGTAAGTGACAAATAGTGTAACCTATAAATATGCCAGATCTTCTATCAATGAATTTGTTATAATTTATCATAGACTGCAAGAAGAATAAATGCATTTATTTTGCAGTTTCTAAAATTACATTAGAAGTTGGATGCTCTATGAGACAATATGGTAAAATCACAGTCTTAAATAAGTAGTAATGGTCTCACAGAAATAAATAATTACATCCTTGCATACATACATCTTCAGAAAGAGTTCCCATTCAGTCAGGATGTTTGCATAGCAAACAGGAAACATTTAACTGAAGAAATCTTGAAGATGACAGTGAAAGGCTAGGCACCTCATCTCACAGCCTGTCACTGTTATAACAAGCAGATAAGTTCCAGTTGGTTTGAAATAAAGAATGAGACCAAGATAATTTTTACAAAATTGAGGTTAATTGCCCAGAGAATATTTTCGATATTTGAATTAGGCAGTGATGAAGATGATGATTTATGATATTTCCTTCATGTTTCTTGTTTGAAAAACAAATTTTAAATTATAGTTTATATAGATCAACCCAAAAATTTTTGAAGGACTTATAAATCACCTTGATCTACTAAGTGTCCTAACATTGCAGGCACTCAAATTTCAGGTAAACATTCAAATATTCCCACCTTCATTTTAACCTGCATTGTGAATCTTCTTGAAATTCATTAATGAGGAGAAGAATAAAAGGTGAGTTGTGAAAAAAAATAAATTGGAAGGTGAAGAAGCATTGGTAGGAGACGAGGGCGAAATGGCTGTGATAAAGAGTCTGGCATTAGTAGGAGATGCAGGTGGAATGTCTAAAATTAAGAGTTCAACTGTCAGGCCTTCCCTGCTGTTTCAATTAAACACAAACAAAATATTAATACAATCAAAAGAACTACTTAGATGATGTACCTATGAAATGCTCTAAAAAGCTGAGAAAAGACTAAAAATATGTGGAAATGATATGAGGCTTAAAAGGATAAACAAAGATATAAACTATGTCTGAATAGAATGTGTAAAACATGATGGTGTGTGAAATAAATTAAGAAGTGTGAGAGGAAAGTGCTATCTCAAGTGTTTCATCTATTTTTCTTTTAGTGAATGAGTTATAAAACATGTAAGGAGTACATGTAAGCTCTTCTGTTTGTGAATGAATAAATCAAATTATTTTACATCCTTAGCTTGTACAAAATTAAATCAGATGACAAACAATAAGTATGCAATCAGTATCTCATGTGAGAATCAACCTGTTTATGATACATTATTTGAGAGCTATTGTATAGCAGATAATAGAGAATGGAACAGGAAGAATTTTGTTGAAAATTCCTAGTTACACCTGTTCTTGCACGTAAAGCTTGGGCTTGAACTGCCATTCTAGAAAGAAAGAGAATTAAATTAAGACTTCAATTTTAGTCCAACTTTTCATTGTTACTTTGGAGTGAAGCCATGAAAAGAAGTTTCATATGTAAATATGTTTGATTTGGAGTCCTTTCATAACTTTGTATATAATATTTTAACTGGGACTGATGTGACACCCAGTCTTCTCATATCTGAACAATGCCTAATGACATTAAATTCCCTAGTTTATCTGGCCCAGCCTCCCACTGGCTTTCCAGGGTCTCTTTTTTTTGTAGGATTTGTGCCATGTGTTTTCTGACTCCCTGCAGATATCTCAGATACCCTATGACATCCTAAATGAGAATAGGTCCTTATTGTTTAGACAAGCGAATGCTATCCATGATGTTTTTCAAGGCCTTTATCTTAGTCTCAGATCTGTTCCAAGAGTTACTATAGATCAAGATACATAGCAAGACTATATGGCAGTGAGTTTAAATGAAATATAGCTGGGCTGAATGCAGTAAGAATCAGTCGTGTTGCACATACACTCTGTGTGAGCAGCAAGTCTGGAGATTTTGACTTATGAAAGCATACATTGCATATGAATACCGTTGTGGAGTCCCTTTCAAGCTGCAGACTGTAGACTTGCATTATATCAGTTTATGACTAGGACTGCCTTGCTCCCTCTCAAGAAAACTCTTTAATTGTAGAGTAAACACTTCAGATGTCAGTGTCCCACTGTTAAAAATCCTACAACTCTGAAATGTGAAATTACAAATTCTGCTTAGGTGATAATGATTAATTCTGTGTGATTATTCTTTTTAGACCTCTGCATTTAACTGGAAATATTGCAGCTGAAATTAATAGTATGGAACTGTGTTTGGTTTTCCTCTATGAAATTCCATGCTCATTGTTCAAATATTTTTTAGGTTTTCTAGAAATATATATTTTTTTAATCTTTCATCTTGCTTGGACACAATAAATAAAATCAGTCCAACTGATTAAAATGTTATAATATTTATTTTGCTAGCGTAACACTTTGATATGCAGCCAATTATATGACATTGACTCCATCCTGTTCACAAAGTTTCTCTTTTTAATCTGAAATTTGTATTTTGTACCTCCTCTACATTTAAAGGATGTCTGTCTGTAGATTCAAATCCTTAATGCAGAGCTTCAATTGCTTTTTTGACATGAATTTGTTCTGTTTGGCAGTCCATCCTTTCATTTGGCCCAAGAGGATCTCACAAAACACCTTGATTAATGACATCTTTATGAAATGTTGGGACTGCATTTATGTGTTAGAAAGAGAACTAATTATGAAATACTGTTCCCTAAAAAAAGACAGTGACAAAAAGACAGACGAATCCTGTCAAGACAAGCAGAGATGTGAAACAATGGTAAACAAGAATTAACTCAAAATATGCAGAAACAAGTAAAAAGAGGGTAGATCTAGAGTGTAATATTAATGGCTATTTATTGACACTTAAAATCTTTCTTTAAACAGAAGTTTGATTAGAATAATAAATTATTTGCCAGAATAATTCTAATTCTGTTCCAAGAAAAAAAAAGCATTGAGCAGAGTGTCAAACAGCAGCTTGTCTGAGCTAACAAAGCACAAACGTTACCCTCAATAGAAAGTTAATCTAACATATTTTTCACTAACATGTCCTCTATATGGCAGAGGAATGATTTTTTTTTTTTTTTTTTTTTTTTTGGCCTGTTTATAATACATAGAAAATGAAGTATATTGTTATGACAAGTCAAAACCCAAATGAAAATAGTTCCATTTTTTCTTCAAGTATTTTAGCATTTGAAAATCCTCTATCCTTTAATACTATAGTAATATGAAATGATCAAACATTACCAAGAAAAATATGTTTCTGTTTTGGAATTTCCGCCCTCCCCCCCTTAAAAGGCCTATGGCCTTGAACAAAGAACAATAAAGCAGAAATGTCATAAGAGCAGTTCTGTAAGTGGATACCTTGTGACAGAGCACTGTTTGATTAGATGGATGTATGGAGTGAGAAACTAATTTCACCTTTGATTAAATGATCACACTTTCTTGGCACCATCACCTATATCTCAGTTATATTGTGCTAAGAGAAAAAATAAGTTTGGCCATTATTTTAACTGACATGAAAGGGCGGAATAGAAGGGTTTCAGCTTCTACTAGTTCCCGCAGACAGTGAAATGGGAAAATGAGTGGCCCCTAGAATTTACAGCCTCTTACTTATTACAGGCTGTGAATGCTGCAAGCACAGAGGGGATAATCAGCTTGTCAAGAGCCTGCCACAGTGAATGCCAACATATAATCACTTCTATTGCTTCAGAAGACTTCTTAGGAAACTGTGGCAGTGCATTTGCATTTAAAAAGCCATGTTGTACAATTGTGAAGAGAGTTTTCTTTAAAAAATACTGTAAAATAGTCCTTAAAATGATTAATTCATTCTTTCCCATGAATACCATAAAAAGAGACATAGAAGTTGATATTGTTGTATTGAAATGTTAGGTCAAAATCATTAGACTAGTAGATATTTGCAGGAGATAAAAAAACATTCTTTGCCAAGCATTGTTTCCTGCACAGAGGATGGTCGACTGCTATATTTACAGAACAATCAAACTCAGCTGAATCAGAATTTGTGTATGTCAAGTTTTTCAGAACTTCAGAACGTATAACATTGTAGCAATTGTTAGTAACTCAAAATTGTACTTAGGATTTCCGGTAGCAGTGAAACTTCTTAACTTATAGAGAGCTCCGTTTCACAGAACCAAGTGCTAAACAGCAGTTGCCTGTATAAACCTTGTAAGGCACTTGAAAGAAAAATAAAGGCAAAAGGATAAAATCTGATAAAATATCAGATTCTGTCTACAAAAAGAAGAAAGGTTTTAATAAAAAGGCCCAATAACAACCATTTGTAAGAAAATAAAAAGAGATGCATCTTTGCAAGTCACTGAAGCTCCACTGAATTTAACCCATGACAATATTGGAATTCAATACAAGTATAAAGTCTGTTAAAATATTGTGGCCAAAAGAAAAACAGTGCTAGATCTCAGCTAAGTGGGAGCCATATACAAACTGTAGAAATCTTCCAGAGCCATCTGAAAGGGGACACATCAGCAAAGAAGAGCACTGAAGGGTTAAAAGACATACAGAGGGAATTAGATTCCTGAAATAGGATGATAGTTTGTTTTGTCTTCAGCTGCTGTATCAAGATTAGAAAATGGGATAAAAAGCCTTAAGAAGGACAAAGGGTGTGAAAACTAAACGGTGTAATAAAAAATTAAACCATGCACCATTAACGTACCTGACCTAAACCATTCAAATATGAAAGCCAGGAATAAGTTAATTACAAGAAAACTATCAAGGGAAAGGCCAGATGTTGCATTTCTTGAAGAAAAAATATATCAGAATAAGAACTGGCAAGCATTTAGTTTGTGCAGGTATTATTTTTCAGCGATTACATTAAAGGGAAAAAAAAAAAAAGACTAATTTAATGTCAAAGAAACTGTCACTAATTAAAAGAACAGATTGAAGCAGATATATAGAAAAGCTTAATAGCAATAAAGAAAAAATAACCGGGTTGGTATAATGCCCTCATTTCAAGTAGGGATTTTTTTTAGATTAATTTTGATTTAGTATTGTAAATTTTGCAATAGGGAAAAATCATACATGGAACAGATCCCAACAATAAATGACATTCCCTACAGGGGATGCACTTAGAAAGGTATGTAGTTAGAATAAGGCTGAAGAGGTGAAGAGATACCATGATTTCATAGGTTTAAAGGGCAAGGCAAAACCAAATTAGGCTTAAGAATACCTGAAGTCATTGTGATTTTGTCAAAGATATTATCTTTCTTTTCTAGCCATAGAAAGGTATGCATCAAGTTCTGTTACATCTCTATTTTCTTAACTTCAGAAATATTTTTAGCTTAGGGCAAATTTCAGAGTATCTAAATAGGTATTCTAAAGAAGATGTTGTAGTGCAGACAAATAGGTAACTAAGAAGAGTCAGGACACTGAGATGATTCAGAGAGACCAAGTTCACCATGCTCAGATTCAGTATGTCATAGGAAGGCAATCAAGGCTAAAAATCAAGACCATCATTATCGTGGAAGTAAATACTAGAAGCAGAAAAGATATGTGAAACAAAGGCAAAACACAGTGGCTTGAGCACTATGCTATGCTGCACAACTATGTGGTTTTCAGACACAACTAAGTTGTTTGCAAAGTCCTGTGCGAGTCTACAGCCATTTGTGGGGAAGCCTATAAATAATATTACTGTTGGAATTGTAAAGCTTCAAAACCAATACATATTAGTATTATCCTTAACAAGGAACTTCTGAAGCTAGGTAACACCTATTTACAACAGAATGGCTCATTTTCCACCACTCTAAGGATCTCCAGCTTTTGCATATAGGCTTAAGAGTGTTCGTCCTCTCAGGATCCAGGGTAGAGTCCCCTCTGAGGCTGAGTTTAGTTAAATAGGCTTGAAGATCTTTCAGATAAGCCTACAGGTAATTTTTGCATATAACAGGCTACTTCTAAAACTGATACTCCACAAACAAGTGTTGATCCTCATCATTTAAATGGTTTCAAACTTACACTTCACTCAAGATTTTCTTAACACTAATCTATACAATTATCTTAGGATCTATCAGATTTCTTATGTAACCTGAACAAAATTTCATTTCTGCCAGAGAGATAGTGATCACCAGTAGAATTCCCATAGGAATCCATGCTCTTTGCTTTTCAACATTCTTATAAATGATTCAAAAAAGGTGTTAAGAAAAAGGTATTAAGAACCAGACCATGTTGGGTTCTGGGATAATACCACAAAGAAAGATCAATCAGTCATAATAGATTTTTCTTTATGTGAAAACATCTGTGCAGTGATTTTGAGTGGGGTAGAAAGTACAAAAATCAAATATAATATTTGGAATTAATAGAAAAAAAAAACCAAAAAACAAAACCCACACCAAAAAGACCCCAAAAAACCCAAACAAACAAACTCAAAAAACCAACCACAACATACCACAAACCAACAAAGCCAAGAACAAAACAAAAACGAAAACCACAACAACTGGAGAGAAAATATACTTCTGAATAAGTCCATGGTACACTCACAACTTGAATATTATATGAAGTTCTTATCCTACCATCTGTAAAGCTATAAATGAGAAAAATTAATGTACAGTACATTCCAGTAAATATGACTTTACTTTTACTAGTAGAAGGACAAAGGCTTTGTACTGACCCAACCCTTCAAGTTCTCAGACTTTGTTCACATTTGGCTTGATATGAGATGATTTTAGCTTCCTATGACTGTTGCCTACTGGTGGTGTGACTATTGCCTGACATGCTTTAGCTGGGAGTACTGCATATAATAAAGACTTGTCACCCCAAGCTAGTGACAGTAACCCTTTGTGTCAGCTGAGGCAAGGGAAAGTGCTGTGCAACTTTCAAGCTCTAGCATGGCATACATAAAAAGGAACAAAACTATAATAAGAAAACATACGAATAAATATATGCCCATACGAATAAATATATGCCCATAAAAAAACAAAAGGGGGAAGAACTCCCACTTGCCAATATTATACTTATCCTGGCAAAAGAACTCAAGGTGATGGCAACGGGTAACCTCTTCTTGAAGGAAACTGAAAGTCTGTTAAGGCCAGAGAAAAGGGGTAGTTGTAGGCAGGTATTTTTATATAATAGTATTTGTTAGTTAAGCTTTTCTTTCAGAATTGTGTAATTTAGATTATTACACTGTTAAAACAGTCATTGAACTAAGATTAAGTTCTGAGCTCCATACATGTGCTGTGTTCCCTTTTGCCACTAAGGAGATTTTGGGTGTAACAACAAGAATGAGACATGGCAATCAGTAGCCTTCTAGTGAAGAATTGTTAAGCACAGTAGGCTCCTTTCGTGGGAGAAGAATGAGTGATGGAGAATAAAATGAAAATTTACAAAGCAAGGAGTGGTAGTGGAAGTAAAGACCCATTATGTCTTTCTTTTCTTAATAGTGGGAAGAGAAGTCATGAAATAAAAAACTGTAGGTGTCAGTTTAAACAGAAAGTCATGTACTTAGTGAAGTATACTGCCACATGACACTATGGATGCTCAAAGTTCACATAGTTTCAAGGACAAAGTTAGGAAAGAAAAAACTCTCCCAGCCTTTAAATAGAAATATACTATTCCTTCTACAGGGAGTCCAGAGCTACAAATTGTTGGAGACTGTAGAATTATGATGCTCCATTTTCTGTTTGAGTACTCAGACTTCTATTGAAAAGCTGATGCTCTTTGACACATCTGATCCGATAGTTCTCAGTGAATCTATATAGTGAATAATAACAGCATAATAGTAGTACTTGTAATTTATTTATTTATTTATGTATTACTTTATTTTATTTCTATATATTTGATAATATGGAAATACTGTATACACTGAAAATAGTTGTAATATTGTAATACTAAGTCCAACTGAGTGGCTTATTATTTTGTTTGCATAGGCTTAATTTAGATCTGAACACATTTTAATGCTTATGAAAAGAACAGAATCAGTTTCTCTTTAGAGAATATACATTAATTAAAAGGCTTCATATGTAAAATGAAAGCATATATAATGCACTGCTCTCTTTACTGCTGGTAAATATACATGTGCAATCCAGAAGACATGAGAATGCTTTACAATATATAAGATTTTAAGTTTTTACAAAATTTGCTGTATTTCTTGAAAAGTTCTGAGTGGAGAAATGGCAGAACCACATTTAAGAAAATAGTTCTCAATAACTAAGGACACTTTTGGGACAGTACTACGATCACCCTAATGTTACACAGAAATTACATTTGGTATAAATTTGTTGTAGTTATTTTTTTACTCAGAAGACTTCAATGAACAGAATAATACTCAGGTTTCATGATAATGTTTCAGATATGAAATTTAATAAAAAGAAATATTTTCTTCACTTACTCCCAACATCCATCAGAAATTATTTAGAATTTCAGCTGGGGCTAGCTAATCCGATGTGCCATGTGTGGGAAGGAAGAAGGTATGTGATCCAGCCATCTTTTATAAAAATATGGAATACGTTGTACTATCAGACAACATATGGGGCTATTAATCTACTGGTTTGGGTTTAATGGCAAGAAAAACATGGTAACAAATCTATGTAGGAAGTGTAAATTTCAAGAGTGTTAACTCTAATGAGACAGAATGTCTCAAAGGGCATGCTGTTTACATGAAATAACTGACTTCAACTGTTAGATCTAGAAGATAAGGTTGCCTTTACAGAGATGTTATGGTCCATCTTATGGGGCAGTTTGTTTGTACATTTTTAGCTGAGTGCAAAGACACTCTACAAGTATATAATATAAAAGTTCGAAGTGATTATTAGTTAGTACATACACACATACCAAAAAATAAAAGGTAGCTGGGATATAATGAGATACTAGGCTAAACATTAGTGTGCTCACCACTTCTTATAATACACCTGAAGAGTGTTTGCTGTCCAGGAAAGTATCAGTCAGGAAAGGCAGGCACTACATGTGCCTCGGTGCTGCTGATCTGCCAGGTCCCACCAGCTCTAACATCAGTGGTAACACTGATGGCTTGACTGTAAGATCCTATAATTAATGTTTATGCCGAGTAGTTTGCTTTCCTTTAGGATTTTTCATCTTTCTATCCATCTAGCAGTTTCTCTCTTGACTCATTGACACACTGGAAACCCTGCTCCTGTCTGCAATTTTTACCTCCTTATTGTTTTTTACCAATTTACTGGCTGTTTTTCTCAGCAGTCCAAACCAGATCTATGCAGCTGTGTCATATCGCATATCCTTGTAGGCAGTTACACCGTTGATAGGGACAATGGCCTATATCAAGGGTTAGAGAGAAAAGGTTACAGAGAAAAACACTAAAAGAAATGGGGAAGCAATGGGGAAGCTTCTCTGAGAGAGCTTCCTAAAATTAATTAATTAATTTTTATTATTAGAAGAAATATTGATATAAAACTCTTCACATTTATACATATAGGCAATCCCCAGGAAAATAGTACTAAGAAATTGATACATTTTACAATGAAAACCTAATGGGATTGTTCTAGAACATAGGCACCACATTCATCTCCTCAACTAATGCTTTTATACTAAAGGCTTAACTGTCCTATGAGATGGGTATATCTCTCCACTGAATCCTATGAACAGAACCAACTGCCCCAACTTATGCATCTAAAAGTCAGAAATGATGAAGGACTAATCATATCAGACTCCAGTTATACCCAACAAAGAGAACTATGTACTTGCATGGCATAATTATCCGACCTCTTTCAGATAGTTTAAGATGAGAAAAATTACTCTCTTGTGACAAGTTATACCTCCATTGACTATAACAAAATGTGTGGGTGACTAACACAGATGTAAGAGTTTTACTTTAGATGAATTGCATCCAAATCTATTTCCTCCTGGCTACAACTAAATTATATAGCAAATTCTTGTCTAAATTCAGACTGAAAAAGAGCACAGCATGACCATCATGACTACATCAGCATTACTTAAGCACACTTAGATGAAATTTCTTTCTGGTAATATTGAATTGTACATTTTTTCCAATTTGGGGTATCAAATACCTTAAACAAATTACTAAATTATGTACATTACTAAAATATGTATATTATTGCACATCTTTGTTACTACCTAGTTGTAAACCGCCTCCCCCCCCCCCCCCATTTTGCAGCATTTTAGATGGACAAAAGTATGGGTAAGGGTATATTTAAAACTAACCGGTTAAGATTTTCTGAAAATACTTTATCACTCTGAAATGCTAAATGTAAAAGGATGTGTTAATACACTCAGACCCATAATTCCTCAACTCCATGGACTTCTCTCCCCTGTGGTTACCTCCTTCTGTATTTGGATAACTATAGCTAGAGATGTTTTCATTCTTGTGTAACCCCCCCCAACCCTCCACAAACCTTGTTATACAAATTTCTTTGATGTTGTAAGACAGATAAAGCAGACAGCTCAGA
>JAAGNO010021389.1:1616-12095 GCA_033439905.1 Ceryle rudis | reverse complement strand
TGTAACTCTGACCTCCCCCGCGGGGGCCCTTCCCTGGGCGAGCCGGGAGCAGCCGAGGCGAGCTCCCGGTGCCCCCAGCGAGGAAAGCGTGAGCGTGGAACCCCCGGCCCCGCGCGCCCAGCCGCAGGGAGGAGGCGGCGACGGCGGCCTTCCCCGGGCCCCGCTCCCTGCGCAAGCGGGTCGGCGCCCGGCGAGGCCCGCTCGGCTGCGCCCGGCCAGTGACGCCTCTCGCGGTTTCGGGGGCTGCCCGGCCTCGGCGGCACGGGAAGCCAACGAGACAGCGCGGGAGGGCGGGCGGCGGGGGAGATGGGATAACGCACGCAGAGGCCGCTCGGCGGCCGTTGCTGGGCCAGGACGAGGCTCGCTCCCTCCTCACCCGCGGCGGGCGGGTCTCGCCCCTCACCTCTGCAAAATAGCGGGGCGGGGCGGACGGCGTCTCCGCCTGTAAACTCCAGGTGCCGAGAAGGCGGTGGCGGGAGGTGCAGCCCTCGGCCCAACCCCTCAGGGCGGTGAGGCAGTTCCCGCACAGTCTACCTCGTCCCTCCCTTCTTCTCGCGCGTGCTCCCCCTGCTCGTCGCGTGTGCGAGCTGCGGCACCGCCTGGGGCGGGGCGGCCGAGCCCGGCGGGTGGGGGCTTCCGCAGGGCCTTCGAGGAGAGCAGGTACCAGAGCCTTCAGCTCTACCTGCAAACGGGAGAGGGAGGAGCTTTGCTGCTTCAGTTTTCGGCTCGCTCCCTCGAGAGCCATCTGGGGCGTTGTCCTGTCCTTGGAGCTGGTTGTAAGAGGAGGTGTAGAGCCGCGTGGAGTCTTCAGAGCTTGGTTAACTCCTGGGAGCAGCGGCTCTGAACCTCCTGGCGCTGGCTGGGAGCGGGGAGGCACGGGCAGGACGCGGGGCGTCACAGAGGAGAAGGGTGTGAGTTGTTCCCTAGAGCTCTCAGGAAACGGCTTCTCGAGTTCGTAACGGGCCTTTAATGTCTCCTAACTGTACTGTGAAACTTACTTAGGTCGGTGAAACATGAGTAGCAGCAGTGGCTGGTTTCAGAGTGCTGGAATACCCAATTTGGACCCCAAACAAAAGGCGGCTTCGCAAGCTGGGGCTCCGGGCCGGCCATCTTTAAAGGCGTTTCCTCGGTCTCCTACTGTAAGGCCAAAACTTCCATCTCCTGAGCCGTGCAGCCCACCAGAGGGGCTGCAAAATCCAGGTAGAGTTTTCAGTTTATACACTGGGGTCACCTGTTAAAGTACACTGTTAAAATTAGTAAAAGTAACTTTATGATTTTTCCCCTTTTTGAAAGGTTGTAACCCTCTGCTTCCTTCCTTTACCACTGTATTTTCTTAAATGACTTCTTAGTATCTGCTTGACTTCATATTCGTACGTCTGTTTGTACCGGAAGTTTGTTAGAGATTTGTTGTAGTGTGGGCTATGTCGTCTGCGTCCTTTTATAATTACAAAATCCAAGTTATACATCAGAAGTGCTGCAGAGATTTCCCAAAATGCAGGATAGATGCTGTTGCATGAATTTTCATAGACGTAATTGAGAAAGGTTTTAACTGCGGTTCTAGGTATCCCAAGATGTATTTTGAGTTCTTTGTTTTCATATAGTTGTACTGAGGTGAAGGCTTGGAGATAACAGTTTAGTTTTTCTTGGTTGGGAGATACTTGTGCCTGAGTATATGGCAACCCTAAGGCTGGAGATGCCATCCATCCTAGAAGGATAAGGGGGGGGGAAATCATCTTTTTTCTTTTAAATCTCTTAAAAGGAAATGTTACTTGGTTATTCTCTAGGAAACCTTGGAAGTCAAAGACAGCTGTCTAGAGAAAGTGCTCCTCAGAAGAGTTTGTCTTGAGAATGAAACTCAGAAGTGTGTTTGCCTTGGGACAATTTCTCAGAATCTGTGAAAGTCTCTTACAGCTTGAGTAACTTGCTTTACATTGGCCTCCGAAGAGCATAAGGGGTCTGTGCTAGGACAGATGAAATATCCACCCACCCACCTGCTCTCCTGGTTCCAAGTGTGGTTAATTGGGGGGGATGTGCAAGGTCAGGGTGGGTGTGTGCAGTGAGGCTCCTCTCCCTGTGTTTTGTCCTGGCCACCTGAGCCAGAGGTGCCATCTCTATGGAGCAGCCCTTTGTGGGTGGGCTTCTTTCCCTATGAATGAGTTACCTGCTTTTTGAATAATGTGTGTGGTTGCTAAAACTTCTGTCTTGTCTAATGACAGGGAATTCCACGGCTTCCTAGTTTTGTCTGAAGAGTCAGAGGCTCCGTTGTTTTAAATCTGCAGTCAGCGACTTCCACTTGATCACTGAGTTGGAGGGGAGGGGGAATACGTGTTGTATTTACATGCAATGCTTGTCTATATTCAGAGGTTAATGGATTTAGTATTCAAAAGCTTTGATGGCTTTTAGAGAGGAGGCACACGCCATTTCAGAATTGCTGGCCTGTTCGTGTAAGATTCAGTACAAAGCAGCACTGCTGTACAGTAAATGTTTTTGCTTTTTGTTCTTCTAAGAAGCATCTGAAAAGCACTTCTTGTAAACAGATTTAAACTGTTGTAGAATGTGTTCAGTTCTTTTCTTAATTTTGTTTCATAACCTTCTATTATTTTATTCTTTTACTATCAGCACTTCCTCCAAAGACCAACCTACAGGAGTTTATTGCAAAATATGATCAGGGAAAAATAAACCCAGTATCTGCCTTGTATCAGTTTGCACAAATGCACCATGCAAAACTTGAACTGAAAGAAACTAATGTGGCAGGTAAATACTACTTCTCTTCTGAAATAAAATACTTGTCTATCCTTGAGGTGATCCAGGTTTCTGCAGTTAAGTATTGATGGCACTAATACAGCTGGGTTTTGGTTGTTTTTTTTTTTTTGCTGTTGGTTGCACTGCCCTCCACATTTGTTTCTTCTTGGCTGCCCTTTTATTATCTACGCAGCTACGTCTCATGATCAGCTACTGCAGAATTTGATCAGATGAGGTCTGATTCTGGCTGCTGCCAGAACTTGGTGAAAAACGCATAAAGTGAAAGTGGCAAAGTGCTTGTGGAGGTGAAACGCTGGAGCCTGATTTTGCCAAAGTTGTGGGTTTGTCTTGTACTCAAAATGAATACAAGTGTGTAAAGCTGTGGATAAAAGTGCTTTTAAAATAATTTCCCTAATTGTGTCTGCTTGTTTCCTTCTTTAAAGGCAATATCATAAGGCCTTATTTTGCCTTTTGTGCTGTGGTTGATGGTGTCTGCTACAAGACTGGACTGGGAAAAAACAAGAAGGAATCTAAAATGAATGCAGCTAAATTGGCTCTTGATGAGCTACTTAACTCAGAGTATACAGGAGCTGAAAGGTCAGGTAAGTATTCTAGCAACACCTAATTAGGACTTGAAAAGCTTGGCTTGAAGGTTTCCTGTGCAGAGTCTCTGTGTAGTATTATTAAATGCTTCTGTATCAGGGCTTCTGTCGGTTTTCTCGGACCCTTTGGGCAGAGCTGTTTGTCGTATGGTTCTGAAACTGCCTCCCCCCCGTCTTTTGTGCATTAGGAGTTGCATCAGCTTGTAGCACAGAGCAGAGAATACTGAAGGAATTAATTTATTTGTCGCTGTTGCGCTTGATTTGCTACTCACTAGGTAACAGCAATATGAAGTTGATCATAAATGGGTTTGAATTTTTATGAGTAAAATGCTTCAACACTGTTTTTCTACTTGAAAAAGAATTCAGTTACCGTACCTTCTGTCTTCTTTAAAGGTTTGCTGCCTAAATAGCTCTACACTTTACAAGGGCTTCAAAATCAGAAAAGTTTCTAACTCTCTATCCATTTTCTTTAACTTGCTAGAAATAATGTGAGATCCATGTTTTGAAATTTGGAATGTCCATTTAGAAATTTTGTTACATTTTTTAGGTCCTCCCTATATTGCTGCTGAGCCCCAGAGTCCATCAAATTGTGTTCGTTTTTCAAGGATCAGTTTTGGTAAGGAATCAGGTTTCTTTTCCTCTGTTGATTCACATTACCCATTTAGTGATCTGTATGAAGTTACTGTTGTTTTGCTTTCTCTTTGAGTAACACTGTAAGAATTGGCACCGCTGACGTGGGGTATTGACCATCAATCCTACAAATGGACACAACTTCGATAAATCGCTTGGGTTAAAGTGGTGAATTGGTGACAGAAATAGAAACAGTTTTTCTGTCCTTACTTGAAATGCTGTGTGCAGTAGGTGATTAAACTTGATCCATATCCCTGGTATCTTATAATGAATAATAAAAGCGTTATTTGTTCAGGCATTCCTATCTTTTAATTTATTTACGTCCATCCTGATAATCTTCAGAAGCCTGAAGGTGTGTGTTGATAGTGCTTTTACCACGTGTTTAGATTTATGTGGCAAGTGGTTGATCATGTCTGGTTTTTCCTACCTTCTGCAAACTTGGGGCTTGATGACTTTATTGTTTTATTTAGGAGGACAGTCTATATATCAAAACCTTTCACAGATGCTTGAAGAATTATTTAACAACCTGACTGCCAAACATCCTGACTACCGAAGTTGTGGCAGTTCGCTGGCTGCCTTCATCATTGAAAAAGGCAAGTCTGTTTTGATTGTGAGTGTGGGGGAGAGGAAAAACTTGGCTGTCTCTGTTCCCAGAGAGCCAGATTAACATGTTTCTGACCTGGTAAATAAAGGTAAAGGGTAGCTCTCCGTCTTTGACCTACTCTGTTCTGGTGGCTCTGTCACGCGCATAATTTTGCTACATTCATGCAAATTACTCAAGACCTGCATGAGCATTTCTTTGTGCTGTCTCAAAGAGGAGTAGGTTGCACAGACCAGAGCAGGTGGAGATGCGCTGAAGGAAGCTGCAGCCCGTGGAGAACCCACATGGGAACAGGCTTCTGGCAGGAGCTGTGCTCTGTGGAGCGGAGCCCATGCTGGAGGAGGTTTTCTGGCAGGACCTGTGGGTGACCTACACTGGGGCAGTCCGTTCCTGGAGGAGTATGTTCCGTGGGAAGGGCCCCCACTAGAGCTGTCCATGAAGAGCTGCAGCTTGTGGGAAGGACCCAGGCTGGAGTGATTTGTGAAGGAAAGAATGTATCCTGTGGGAGGGCCCCCCTGTTGGAGCAAGAGGGCTGAGGAGGAAGGAGCAGCAGAGACACACGTGTTAGGAACTGATGCTCCCTCATGCTCCTGCACCACTTGGGCAGGAAGGAGAGGAGGTAGAAGAGTCGGGATTGAAGTTGAGTCTGTGAGGAAGGGGGGGATAGGGGGAAGGTGGCTTTGGCTTTGGGTTCTCACTATCTTGATCTAATTGGCAATAAAAGATTTTGCTCATGATGGTAAATGGCAAGTGTCTTTATCTTGATACTAGAGGTTTTTAATTTTATTTTTAAATACAATTGTAGAATCATTTGGGTTGGAAAAGACCTTTAAGATCATCTAGTCCAACCTGCTGGGGGCAGGGGGTGTGAGAGCAGCATGATGGGCACCCTAACAGCCAGACAAGGTTAACCCACGCAACAGCATAAAAACACGTTTGCTTTTTAGGTGGACAGC
Organism: Ceryle rudis; assembly: GCA_033439905.1. Taxonomy (NCBI): domain Eukaryota; kingdom Metazoa; phylum Chordata; class Aves; order Coraciiformes; family Cerylidae; genus Ceryle; species Ceryle rudis. The sequence continues at coordinate 6,564 of JAAGNO010021389.1, read as the reverse complement.
ATGAAGTTGTAGCTCTAGGAACAGGGGAATGTAACTACAGTCAGTGCTTTCAACTGCATGGAAGAGTGTTGCATGACAGCCATGCCATCGTTATCGCAAGACGTTCCCTGCTTAGGTGAGACCTGGTGTATTTTGCTGCTACTTGCAAATGTGAATATAAGTGCACTTGCATTTTCTAGTTAGTACCTTCTGGACTGTTTTCAAATCATGTGAATTAAATGTGAATGACCATGTATTTGTAAACAAAGTAGTGGGTTTTATGTTTACTGTTACTTAACACTTTCTTTTAGATATTTTTATAGACATCTTATGCTGTTCTATGATGAAAATCCAGCAAGGAAAGAGAAATCTGTGTTTTGCACAGCACCAGGCTCAGAACTGCTTACCCTAAAGCAAAATGCATCTGTCTTTCTATACATGAATCAGCTTCCAAAAGGAACTGCTCAGCTAAAATCAGAGCTGTAAGTGCCTTGGTATTTTCAGAGTAGTGTTCAGTATTGTCGTGGAAGATTAATTTGTTTGTAGTGACAAACACGTTGTGAGCGTGGAAAATACTCGTTGCACATTTTTAAGATGAGGGGAGGGCTATTCTGATGGGGGTTTTTTTATGTTTGGAAGCATTAATGTACAGGGTGGTAGTGATAAGTGTATAATAATATACAATATGATCATGTAGCAAAACAAAACCACCTTTGTTCATAACATTGTAAGTCGTGATAAAATTGGGGAGACTTCGCTCAAAACTTCAGGTTTTGTCATCCCTCTAATTAAGGGGGAAAACTGTTTTGCTTCAGAACACACACAGTTTTGTCTCCCTAATGTGTTGCATCTGCTAGTTGTGAATATTTTGAAGAATGGTGATGTAAGTTATGCTTTAAAGGAGATAGTAACCTTACAGCTGCTTTTTCACAAGCTGAACAGCCTCCGAGTAACTTCTGTCAGAGCGTAAGCGCGCACAAAGTGTTGATGGCTTATTTGTAGCACGCGCTGATCTTTTTTAACGTTTGCACAAGCGATGGCTAAGATGAGGTTGAATTACTATTTCTTATTTAAACACGGATTTCAGGTTTCTAGTCGCTTGAGCAGACGAATGCAGTGTTGCTACAATTTGCAAACATTGACCATAACGTAAGGCCCAGACCTACTGGTAATTGCTTTCTGAGAAACAGTGCTAGACACTGCTTCAGTGTTAGATGCCACTTTACAACCATCCCCGGTTACTTTCTCACTGAAATTCATTTTCCTGTCTTGCTTAGACATCTCAAACCACAGTCTATATCTGCTTATGAAACTAATGAAGAACTGAGTCTCCATGTTGCTGTAGAAGGCAAGATTTACCTGAGTGTTTGCTCCCCACCTAAAGCTGTTAGAGTGAGCAGTATGTCAGCTAGTGACAAACTGGCAAAATGGGAAGTGGTTGGTGTCCAGGGAGCGTTGCTGAGTCACTTCATTGAACCGGTGTACATCAACAGTATTCTTGTAGGTAAGCTTAATATCCATTCTACTGGGGTTTCTGTGTGTTTTCATGTTCCGGTTTGATTATGTTTTATAAAACATGAACTAAGCCAAGATGATTCTTTAAAGAACTGCAGTACTTTTTTTAAAAGATGCTGCATTTTGGTTTTGAGGGTTTTTTTGTCACTTCTCTTTGAATTCTCAGGACTTTGTGGCAGTCAGGAAGACCATGCTGTTATCAGAATCCATTTCAGTAGCTTTTATTTATGCGGTGCAATTAAAGGGTATTATTCTGAAGATTTTCAGGTGTTTCTTCCTCTCCATGTTTGTATTATGAGACTTGGTACCCAGATTCCCGAGTTCCCCAGACACAGAACATGTAGCAGCTCTTCCTTTTATAACACAGAATGAAGTTTTTGAAGTGCTCTAAAAGATCCTGCAGGAGTTGGTGAATCCCTGCCCATCCCTTCTGAGGAATTTTGTGCACTTTAAAACAATTAAAAATGCCTAATAAGCTCACTTAAGTGGTTTTCAAAGTAAACAAAATAATCTATAATGTATTGCCCTTCTATTTAATAGAAATTCTATGACTATCCCTTGAGATGCTGCGGCCCAAAGTACGTTTATTTAGTAGGCAGTCAGAAGTGCTGTTGGAGAAATGTGGGCAAACTGTAGCATGTTTCCTAATCTAGAATGTCAAAGTCTGTGTTGTAGCTTCTATTTTAGTGGTCTTTTCTGCAAGGATTATGAAGATGTGATGAAGAAAAAATATTCCAGAAAGGAGGCATCCAGTGAAAATAAGGATGCCTCTGGAGAAGAAATTCTGAAATCATTTTTGTTCTGTGAACTGAGTATTGGAACTGATTTTTCCAAACGTTAGTCTTGTGTAGGAAATTGAGTATAATGTAGATCAGTAGAAACATCTGCATTCTTAGCTTTTTTCTTTTTTAATTGGATGTACTTCATATCTTATTGATGGATTTTTGTTTCATAGGAAATGGAAATTGCAAGGATACAAGAGGGATAGAAGCAGCTATAAACCATCGTATTGATGATACACTTACATCAGAGCTTCCCATGCCTTACCTGGTCAACAGATCTCATATTTACTTGGTGAATGCTGCACAGCCACTTCAAACAGACTTCCAACAGGCGTCTCTTAGCTTGAATTGGTCGTTGTCAGATGTGTCACTGGAGGTTGTGCATGGGTTAAATGGAAAAACAACTGAAAGGTTAGATTTTTTTTTCATTATGTTGGAAATCATGGTTAGCCATGTTGTTCTGTGCCAGTTCATTGGAGTATTCATTTTTTTAAGCTGTGTGTGGAGGCCACAGTATTATCTGTGAAAGCATCCTATGATTAGATGTAGTTTTAGAGACCTTACAGTGAAGATACCAAGAAATTACATAGTTCTTTGATTTTTCTGTCTTTATTTCATTTTCTATTGTAGTGAATGTTTTAGTCTTCACAGTACCTAAAACCAGTTAACCACCTAGTTCAGATGAATTCCAGTTTGAAAATGGGTTTTGGTTGGCTTGTTTAAATTCTCCCAGCTGCTGATTTACATTAGCTCTGCTCATTGAAAGTGGTAGCAGAATCATATGATTGCATTCACAAAGCATTAGAGGGGGGAGAAAAGCCCTGTAATGATTCGAGCTATAGGTTACCAAGTGTTTTTTATTTTTATTTTTTTTTTTCCTTTTGACTTTAGTTCACCATTCAAGAGCGGCACTCACATGGCAAGTCGCCTTTGCAAGGCAGCAATGTTCAGTCGTTTCAGATTGCTGGCTAAGGAAGCAGAACGGAATGACTTGCTTCAAGTTGCAACATACCATGAAGCTAAGGTAAGCTAGGACAGCGGGGGGGAGTTTTGGCAAGGAGTCTTTTAATGGCTACTCGCAGATCTGGTGTGACAGCCACAGGTGACTCTGTTTTGCTGAAGGCTTCACCTGAACAGCTGAATCGCCTTTATTGCCTGCAGTCTTTGCCTGCGAATGTCTGAAATGGCTCTTTTCTACTGAAATCCATCTAGTGAATTAACCTCGAAACATTCTCTCTGAAAGTCTGCCATGTTTTGTCTCAGCATGTGGAGGTTGCTGGCCATTTTCCTCACATAAGAAAGCTTCATATTAAAAAGGCTGGGTGTTGGTTTTGCGGGTTTTTTGTTGTTGTTCGTTAGTTCATTTTCAGTGTTACTTTGGTTGGTTGGTTTATAGTTGCATAGGTATTTTTCTACCACAGCTTAGTCCTGTGGCAGGATTCTTACATCACAGAGGAGTAGGAAAGTAGGAATCATTCGTTGGAAGACAGGTTTGGTCCCAGGCTTTCCGTTCTGGTGTAAGATACAGAGAAATTACTTAAAGGAGCTACTGTGATTCTTGATTGCTGAAACACAATTCACTCACTTCTGGCCATATGTGAAAATATGTAGGCTCATCTTACTTATCTACACCCTTCCAGGTTTCTCCTCTCCCTGGTTCAAGAGGTACATTTTATTTCCAGAATTATGTGAAACATAAGCTTTTACAAAGTACTTTCTTTTTCCATCTTTCCGAACATGGAAGAAATAATATTTGACATGATTCAAAACCTACCTTTAGATAGAATGACTTACTAATTGACTGTCAAACTGCTAACGTAATTGTTCACCATGTGTTTAGATTTGCATTGTATTAATATTGAATGTTTAACAAAAAAAATTCTCTCAGGCCAATAAATGCCCAAACATGTAAAAAGAGTATGCTTTCAGAGTCTGGAACACTTTCTGTCACTGTTGACAACTGAAGGAACTGTTGAGATTTGTAGGTATTGTTTTCTCCAGGGCTTGTGTTTATTATATGGTGGTGGAAAGAACACAGCTCGCTGTAACCATCATTCTTGAGATCATTCGAGATCTATCTTTTTCTTTTTTTAGATTCAATCTGAATTGTACCAAAGAGCTAAAAATGTGCTGCAGAGCTCCTTAGAGCAACGTAATTATGGATCCTGGATTGTGAAGTCTCCGCATATTGAGCAGTTCAGTGACTGACTGTGAGGTGGATTGTACAGGAAGTCAGTTTGGATAAGTAAAATGGAATTCTGATTAATTAAATGTTTAACTGTGCGGTTGATATTTGCAGCAATAGAATCATTCCAGAGCTGCTGCTTGACAATTTAAATGAAGTTACTAAAGCAGTTTGGAACGGGTTTAGTCTTTTCCAAAAGTTGCTGGTTTCTCATAGACAGGAGTATCTAATGGCTTTGCAAATCTGTTGTGTTTGGTCCCCAGCGCCACCTCATTTCTGCTCCCTCACTCCCACCTTCTACACACACCCTTTGGAGTTATTAAAAGTGGTTTTTTTCCTGTTAGTTTCAGGATGGCTGTGTTTTTATTTCTTCATTTTCCCTGCCTTTTTTATAACTGCTTTAAGAAAGGGGAGAAAAAAAAAAGGGGGGGCGGGCGGAGGCAAACAAAACAGTAAATTTGCATTTCTTTAACGGGGGGGGGGGGGA
>JAAGNO010021387.1:25277-94198 GCA_033439905.1 Ceryle rudis | reverse complement strand
TCTGTTTTTTTTTTTTTTTTTTTTTTTTTTTTTTTTTTTTTTTTGTTGTTGTTTTTTTTTAAACTGAGTGTTAATTATTTTTTTTTTTTAATTATTACCAGTGTGTCTCACTGGTGGTGATTTCCCAGTAATTTTCAAAGAGTCTCGTTTGTTTCTGCCATTAAGTGCCTTCTAAAGGAAATGCATTTTGCTTTTGAGTGCCTGGAGTATTGTGTGTAACAGCAGAGTTATTATCAGGTAAATTAAACTTGTTTCTGAACAGAAGAGTGAGGCATGACCTCGGGCATACTGACCATGATTTATCAATCAGATACTGAAGTGCCTGCAAAACAAACCTGTTTCTGTAGTTTTCCTCATTCGTGTGTATGTTAATGAATCTCTCCATACGTAGATAATCAAACAGATTAATTCTAGGTTTTATATCTTGTTTTGCCCTGACCATTGTTTTGGAACCTAGTCAAAATATGTCTTCTCTTAAAAATAATTACTGGGTGAATAATACTTCATTTGGAAGTGTATGTTCTTGTAAAGCTCCATATTAAATAATACTGTGAGATATTTACGGTATTATGAGGAAAGCTTTGTCCTCCATTATGAGCTGAAGTGCTTTTTATTGCTTGAGATATTCACCACTGGAAAGTTATTTTTTTGCAAAGTTCTTACAGCAGCCATAGATTTGTCTGCTAGAGACTTCCTGTTTGCTGTACTTTGCCCTGTGCTGTTACCGAAAGACACCTTGATTTTTTTTTTCCATGCCTGTCTTATCTAATAAAATAATAATAATAATAATAAAAAGCACCAGAATTAACTGGGGGGCAAAAAAAAAATGTCCCATGACCGAGACTGAATATTTTCCTTTTCCTTAGGAAATGCATTCTTGCGTTTGTAATTCATTGAGCAAGTCCTGCATATCAATGATTGATTTTGTTAACGAGAGCAAACTCTAAGGATAGTGATTTAACTAGAATTGCATAGAGGTGCCCAACATCTTGAGAGCTTCCGTTGCACTGGGAAGGTGTTAGTTGAAAAAAATTGATTGTGAGTGGTGGACTTTTTTTTTTATATGTGGTCTTCTGACTCCTGAGAGTGGTAACAGAGAAAAGGAAATATGTACCCACTTCCTCCACTAGATTTGTGTTGAAAATTACTTTCATGTATAATTGAATAGAGTTGTAAATACTGCAGGAACACTTGTTAGTCACAACAGTGGTGGAATTATGCTAATATAATGCTAATAATAGTCTGTGGTGTAGTTGATATCATGCCTGTTAAGATGCTTTTGACTTGCATGTAACGCAAACTCAGTAAATTGATTTTTGTTTAGACCTCTGCCTGTCAGGTAATTTGATGCTACTGAAGTTCAAGGCAGAAAGATCTGGTGATGATTGTGAGTTCTAGTTACTGGTCAAAGGCAAGAACACTGTTAAATAAATAAAAATAAACACTTAAACCCTTATTATTTGAGAATGAGAAATCCAAATCAGATTTTCATGCCTGTATTCTCTTGGATTGTAGAATTTAAATGGAGACAGTATTGTGAGTCAATTCTAAAATACTTGTTTATAGGACTAAAGTTTTCAACATGTGGAATTAGACACACGATATTTTAACTACCTTAGTTTTAGGGAGTAGACCAGTATGCCTAGTATAATTTCAAAAGTTAATTGGAATGTTTTGCTACTTGTTTTCCAGACTTACCCACAGGTTGGGAGGAAGCTTATACTTTTGAAGGTGCAAGATATTATGTAAAGTAAGTTGAATGCTTTTCTGTCACAATACCTGAATTTTCAATTAGTTTGTCTAAATGGTGCTGTAGTCTTGAATGTGTTCCAAACGGTATTTAAATGTTATGCTCTAAACTTAAAAGGAATATTCAAGCTTGTCACAGTATGTATGTAGTCCTTTGTTTCCTGAATGCTGCACAGCCAAAGCAATTTATTGATTGAATTTTTTTGTTAATAGTTTTAATTAAAGCAGCTTAAGGATGCAGATTCAGATGAGATTTCTGCTGTGAGTGTAACCATCTAGCAACAAATGTCCTTGCAAGTTGAGAATATTAACACTTGTGTGTATATGCTGTCATGCCATAAATGTTTTCAGAATGGCAAGATCTTCCTTCATTACTGGGAGAAGAGTCTTGATTTAGCCCTATTCTCTGGTAATTGCGTTGTCCAAAGCCACTCTGAAGGTTTAATGGGGCTGTTTTCTTCGCGGACCTCGTGTTTCTGCTTCTAACATTGATTTTCTTTATTTTTTTAATTCAAGTTTTGGTATGTTTTGAGGATTGTGTCTGCTCTGGTGGACTTTGTGTATGTATTGTCTTTTTGAATGAGAGCCATGGAAATAGAGCTGCTATGTAGAAGTCCAGAGGCTGTGTTGATCAGATCTGTACAAAGTCTTTCATGCTTTTCCTTTCCAGACAGGTCATCCTTATCTGGAAATTTTTAAAGTGGCATCTATGTATGTTACCTGGTTAATATGCTTATTTTTCTGTTAGTTAACAATTTGCAGGCTTTTCTTGTTTCATTCAGGTGTTTTTACTCAGTAAACTGTGTGCTTGCTTTGCCATCTTTTGTGAATGAAGGTTACCAATAGTCAAGAGGTTATAGGCTGCAGGTAGGTTTTTCTGTGTCTGTGTTGAGCAAAGGTAGTTGTTCTGTAGAAGTTGCATTGTAGACATTGTGAAATGGGTGTTATGTATGAGTTGCATGGCTTATTTTATGTAAGGCGTGTTTGATTTCATCCTAAACAAAAATAAAAGAATATACTGCAGGATAATGCTCCAAAAATCTGGTCAGAACTGGTGCTGGGCTTGCACTTGTTAATGGGCGACGTGTTTGTTTTACTGTGCTATTCTGCCTTGGCGTAATTTACATTACACTGGTAGTGTGTAGCAATTGACGAAGAACTACACCAGACTGAGGACAAGAATGTACTAAGGATTTCACCTCTGGTGTTCTGTTCAGATTATTAAATGAAAATGCATGAACATTCAAGAAAGCTGTATTTGCGTGTGTATATAATATAAAAAATATTTTTTCTAGACTTTCAGATGGAACTTGCTGTCATAGGGTAAACCTGTGAGCAATGTGTTAGTTGTTGTGACTGGAAAATAGCAGCTTGAGATTTTTTAGAATAAAAAAAAGTGTGTGGACAGCAATCGTGAAGTGTTTGATGCATTTAGGCACAAATTTACCAAGTGGTAGGTTGTTTGTGTGCCCTTGTCCTTATAAGATCAAGGTGTTATCATAATTGTTAGGATGTACATTAAGCTGATTGTTTTGCTGATAGCCAGCGCTAAATAGCTCTGTTTATATTTGAAAGTTAAGCTGTGTCTTTGAAAACATGTTGCACAAACAATGCTTGTCTGTGATTTGATAGATGTAGGAGGATAGCAGGGATAGTGCTGTCAAGCCTGCTGAAAGCTTCATGTGGTATGACCAGTTTGGCATCCTTAGTTAAATACCTGTTTGCTGTGTAGCCTCTTGGGCTGAATTTAAACTTCTGCCCAATGACAGCCTCTCCTTTTACATCTCTCTAGCGTTCGGTCCTGCCAGTGCTAGAGAAGATGTGAGAGCTAATGTAGACAGAGTGACAACATTATCATCACTATCTTACAGTCTTAGGCACTGTAACTCTTGGATGATGCATTGATCATGATAATTCTGGTTGTCTGAATCTAAACTACTGGGGTGCTCCTGCTGCATGAGGGGGGAAACAGCACAGGTTGTTGTGACCTTGTGCTATAGAGGTACCCTCACACGTGGATTTTTAACTGTAACCTGCATATTTGAGTGTACTAATCTAAATTAATGTTTATTATGTTGATTACAGCATAATACAACTATGTTAAAACTAAAAATATTGAAAACTTTTGCATGGTGAGGCCTGAAAGAAGTATGTTGTTTTATGTTCCGGTATGGGTTACAAAGTTACAAGAGAATTAATATTAAGGGAATGCTATTGATGCATTCAGTCCCATGAAATTTGGTTATTGGATTTCTGTAATGTGTCCAGTAAGAGACAAGAAGGATAGTCAAGTTTCCAGATCACATAATTTCACCTAACTTCTGAGACAGAGCTTCAGATATGTGGGTTGAATAAAAATATTTAACAGTCTTGCTTTATGGTAAGATCTTATGCTAGACTGTGTTTGAAAGTAAAAACCTTTTGGAAATGATTCTTATGGTTCTTTAATAATGGGTCTTAAGTGTTCCGAGTGGGTGTGTCGCTGAATCTATTACTGTACTTTTTCTGGCTTTGATGTAGTAAACACAGTATAATCAAATTGGGATAATGTCGAGGAAATAATTGTCATCTAAGTCTTCAACATTCCTTGGACTGGCATTTCAAACAAATGACTCAGGATACAGACTGCATTGAAATGTGGTTATTTTAAAAGGACACTGTATTTTTCTTGTGATGTGTACACTCATTTTCAGAATAAGTAAATACCAAATGGTGACTATTTTACACACTTTTTTTTTGTGTTTTTGTTTTGTTTTTGACATTGAATTTGTTCTACCTTTATGAAGGAAAGATATTATTTAACAAGGAATATGTAAGGAGTTGTTTCCATTGCATAAGGTGGTTTTGGTTTTGTACACGGTTGTATTAGTAAGTTGATGCTACCTAGGGCTTTGGCCTTTTTTGCATTTTTTTTTGATTAGTAGAAGAATTCTAATATGTGGTAATGACAGAATCCTTCCCCTGCATCCTCCGCACGCCTTGTATATGCAAATGACAAAATTTGTTGTTTGTTATTTGGAGTAGAAAAAAAAAAATGTATAATGCCACAAAAATTTGTATGTGTTCACGTGAAATATGGTTGCATTGTTAAAGTGTATTGTCTCTTCGGGAGTGAGAAAGTCAGGTTTTGTTTACTTAATGTTAGAAATAAGCACAGATAGCTTTTTCCTCATCACACAGGAACTCTATTAGTGAGCTTTTCTGAAGTAATATTTGGGTGTAATCTTTATTTATACAATAACTAAACTTTTACCTGGAGTATAGGGCTGTATGACAGTAGAATCCACACATGAAAGTATAATCTTTTAATAATTAATTTATTATCAGTTAACTGTTGAATCTTCTGTATATCAAGTAAAACAAGATACGGGAAATCTCAGTTTGAAAATGATGGCACAGCATGCTGAAAAATTTTATGTTTTCTTCTGCTTAGAATGGTTCGCTAGACTAGTTATTTATGCTTAGTGTATTAAGCACTCACTCATTGAGCTGTGAAAAGTTAAAGGCTTTATCACCAAAACAGATTTAAGCTGGATAGTGGTATGGGAAGCTTGTTACTTAACATTACTTGTAAGTACATAAGGAAATGGACCCATCTGACAACTCCAGTATGATAATTGTCAATAGAGAAGACATACCTGGTCACAGGCTTCAGAGTCCTCACCTATTAAGATCAATGAGAATTTTCAACTTGATGGTTGAGGTTGGTACCTCGTGATGACTGAATAGTCATTAGGCACCAAGGCACTGTTTTTGAGTGCTGTAAAATTACATAAATATCTCTTTCTCCATGTGTATGTATGTGTGTATATTTATTCATATGCATGTGCTTAAGAAACCCTCATTCATTGCTAATTAAAACCATCTGACTGTCTCAACTCAGGCATTTGCCTACTTTTCTCGCCTTTTTTCCTTTTTCATTTCAGTAGTTCTGAACATTTGCTGGGATTTTTGTACTGAGATTTTATATATGTTCTCTTTTTTAACCAGCTTTATATTATTTAGGCTATTAATTTACGAAATAAAGCTGTTTTAGAAATAAATCTACGGATGTTATTTGAGAAATTTGGCATCAATCTACCTAACTTGGCTTCTACAGAAACACTCTTAGATAAGCTGTTTGGGTATTTGGTATTTCTTAACTCTGCTGTAGGACCAGTACTTTTTGGGCAATTCAAAAGCTGACTGAAGAAGTTCTTAAAAACTAAAAGAATTAAGAAGGCAAAAGTTTTATTTTTACGATTTTGTGTAGAAGTTTACCCTTCTCTGTATTTATCGGAACAGTTTTTGCCTGTTGCTTGCTGAAGGGAGGCATTGGCAAACCCAGGCCAAAGCTGAAGTGTGTTCACTGCTGCATCAAATAGAGGTTTTGTATGTTTTTACAGAGACTTCCATCAGTGCAGGTTTGCTTATTACAGGCATGTAGCTTGAAAATGGGGAAGGTAAGAAGAATTTATTAATTGATCAAAAGGGATAAGGTCTTTTTCTGCCTTGAGTTTCTGTTGTTTACTGAAATAAACCTGTGTGCTCACTGAGAATTCAGCTTTTGTTTGAACCTTTGTCTTTTATGTGCATTCTAAAGATCCTCTCCCACTCAGCTGAGACTTTCTCCAGAAAAATCAAAGTACAACTAGTCATGTTTGCAGAGAAGCCCTTTCTTGAAAGGAAAAATGGAATTTGGAAAAATACAAGAACAGATCAGACTGGTTTCCTGCGATGGGAAGAATCACAGAGTTCCTCCTACAAGTTTAGTTCTTTTCCTCTTACGTCTAGCCTTTATATTACTAAAATGAAGGAAAGACTGAAGTTTATTCTTGGCCATCATTCAGTTCATTCTTACATGGTAAGACTTCTAGGTCAAATAATGGCATATGGCTAGATGGGCGAAGTAGGACATAAGGTTATAACAAACTCAGCTGCGCCTTCAAGCATTGTGGTGAGCAAAGCTGTTGAGAAAAGGAGAACTTTTTAGGAATGCCTGCAACTGATTATCTATTTCACCTTCTTTACTACTTTTTTTACACTGAAATATTTCAAGAACCAAAACTACTGCAATGCTGAAGCTGGGTGTGGAGGTGGAAGGATTCTAGACGTAGGAAGAAACGGGTTTGGGTCAGAGGAGGAAAGGTGGGACTGCATCCAAAAAGCAACTTACTGGGGATGTGGAAGGAGGAGAATGGAGGTAGTGGGGTACTGAAGGAGAAGGCTGAAAAGGTGGGAGTAGTTGCAGAAGGGGGAGTGGCAGCTAAATCAGGCACAATGGAGCAGTGGGAAGTAAAAGGAATAGGGGTGGGAGCTGATTTTCTAAGGAGCGAACTCGATGGAATTTCTCCCAGAGGGAAGGGTGGCAAAAGTTCACCCTGTGAAAACATGTTGTCTGACTCGTGTGCAGGTCTGGCAGGACCTATTACCCCTGGCTTATGAACCTCTTTCAAAGTTAGTCTGGCAGGTAGAATATCAAATGTGAATGTTAGGAATTACTGTGCTTATAAAGTCTCTTTTTGACTGTGACATCTGTGGTTGATATTTTGAGCTGTCTTTTTCCTGGAGTGTGTTTCTAAATTGGGTAATACCTTGAATCTTTTAGTTCTACTAAGGTAGGCTTGCAGCCATGAGGGAGCTTACTGAGTTTTGTTTTTTCTTTTTTTAAACAATTAGCAACTTTTTAAACACTTGTAAGAATTAATGGATAATTGTTTAAAAATAAAAATAAACAAAAAACTGAAATAAAGCAAAAACTTTATGTAAATTGTTCTGTGAAGTGTTGAAATCCATGAGAAAGACATTGAAGACACTGAAGCTTTTTGGCATTTGTTAGCAAATTAGGAAGTTAACTTCCCCAGTTTGGGGTCCTTGGTTTTGGAAGTGGTGGTATTAGCTCCCTAACTTTGGCCTTAATTGGTGATGGGGTTAATAATAGGTAAAACTGATACATACTTTGATGTTATTAGTGTGAAGTGAATTCTGCTGTGGTCTTTCCTTTTTCTTACCTAAAATGTGTCAAGGGTGGTGAAAAAAACAGAGGAAATGCTGGTTGATCATAACTTTTTATGTAGGTGGCTGCTGCATTATTTGATAAATATAGAGATGCAATTTTTGTCCAAACTCCTCCCAAGTTTTGAGAAAAAAAGATAACTGATGTGCAGTCTTAAAAATTATTCTGGGACCTGTACCAGTATTTCCTCATCCTCTTGTTTTGAGGTGTTGCACAGGGTCTTTTTCTCTTTCCTATCTTGGTACTCATGTCCTGCAGTTTCTGGTACTGAGGGATACTTCCAAAAATGCCTGAACTGGCAGGCAAGTACTGTGTGAACTTTTCCATCAGAGAAGTCTACTTATGGTAGCCACTGTTGGTAGCACTTTTAGGACTCCAAATTTTACTTGGTGCTCATTACCTTTTGTTTTTACTTAAAGGAACAGCACGCACTTTTTTTTTTTTTCCCCCTGTGGTCTGCAAGTGTTTTATTGTACTAGATCAAAACTAGCATCTGTTATGGTGCTGCACCAAGCCTGTTTTTCCTGCATATGTTTATGTTACACTGGCTCTTATTACAATGAATTACACTTTCATTAAACCAGAGATACACTTTGGTTGGCAGTTCAGAACGATCTTCAGTGCACTTCTGTGTGCATGTGAGAGACGGAGAAAACTCCATGAAGCTTGAGGCAAATGCTGGCTGCAAGGAAAGCTCCACAGCTCTGACTGCTGTGATTTCTGCCAACGTGGTGCCCGTATCTGTGTTTTTTCTGTGTTTCAGTAAGTAAATACCTAAATTTAAACACTTCCCCTTTCTCTCTCCTTTCCTTACCGCCTTTCTTTTTAATGTGGAAGGTAGCCGTTTCTCTCTGTTCACTTCACTTGTTCTTGCATTTGGTTGAAGGGAAGGGAATCCCTGATAGTGATGTTGGCAGGGAAGAAGTTGTATCAGTAGCCACCTTCAGAAGTATGGGAGTGGGAGCTCAATAGCACAGGCACTCCAGTAAAACACTTGGGGAAAGATTCCTGTTTCCCAGTAGTGGGTAGGACAGGGAGATCTGTTTAAGTAATTGGTCGTGAAGTTGATATTTTTTTTTTTTTGCTTCAGACCTATAAAACTCAAGTTCAGTACTTGCTTGAAATCTGTGAAGTGCAAGAAAAGGCTTTTAGACAGCAGTTTGAATGGCTGTGTGGCCTGTTGATGGTCACAGAGCTTTATATAAACAATTAAAAAACACTTGCTTGTTCAAGAGGCTTCAGAAACTTAGTTCTTCCTGGCTTACTTCACAGTGACTTAGTAAGACCAGTTATTTGTAAAGAAAGATGTATTGCAAAGCAACTTAGCCTTTAAAATTAGCTTCCCAATTTTTCTCTTCTGGAATCTATTGCAAATCAACTATTTGTTTCTAGTAAACATAAAGAGCTAATTTTGTGCTTTATTAACCAAGAACATTTCAGTGTGTCAGAGCAGGTAAGAGGGGCCCTAGTAAACAAAGGGGTTTGGAAGGAGAACACCCAGTGAAAGTTTTGATTTAAAATGTTCTCTCTGCCATCTTTAAGTCCAGTATTTCATGAATACTTGTATATTCTTTAATAGTCACTGAGTAGGAATACTGAAAATTGTATAAATCCTCAAAGAAACACGTTTTGATGCTTTTATCCGAGTTGTACTACTAGCAAAATTCTGTCATTATATATATTATTATTATTATTATCTAATGTTAGTTAAATTCAGCTGCTGCTGACCAATGTCTGACACTTACAGTTTTTGACAATATCTTTTGGGATGTGTACAAACAAATGACACATCATCTTTAAAGTTTTTCAATAAACATGGTTTATGAGGACAGAAAGGACACTCTAGAAATAAAATATAAACAACAAGGATAAACAAGCAGTGCTCACAAATATCTATGGGAATGAAAAAAAACTTTAAATCCAAATATTGAAAAGAATAATTTGATTTCTTGATGGAGAGGGTAAAACTGGCTGTGACTGTTGGAGGATTTTGTTGGTTGGTTGTTTTTACATCTCGGCTGCAGCATTTTGTAAGGCTACTTTGTTTTGTATTTTTCCATGTACAAAGACCATCCTCTAGATAAATTTAAAACTTCTTGATAGAAAACTTTACCAAAGTTTGATACAGAAGATTGGAAAAGAAAATTACAAACAAATATGTGTTTGAGCAATCAATGTCATAACATCAAATGTTTATTAATTAATTTTAATCTGAATAATGATGCAAGTTAAAACTCATTAGAAATTCATATAGCCGGTTCTGATCTTAAATCTCATTTATGGTACAGTCTTTATCTCCTATGCTTGATGTGGGTATCTGTTGCTTACCTGGTCTGAAACAAGGAGATGTTTACAGCTAATAAATCACACAAATGTTACTTTTTTAATATTTACTTTATTAATAAAATTTTAGCTTTTACTGATTGATCCATCTTCTTTACTGTAGCTTCAGAGTTAAAAGCATTTTACTTTAGAACCAGTAAATCTTTAGTTGGCTGAATTGAACACCTAAGAAGAATATTTCTAACATAGTGAATTTTATGAGTGTAGGTCACTAAAGTTATCTTCAATCAGACAGGATGTAGTTATTAAAATTTATCTACATTTAATTTGAAGGATTTGGGAACCCAAATACTTACACTCATCACTGGGAGTCTTGGGACGTCTGTCTGTAGTTGGTGGTCAGCAAAAAATACTGACTTAGGGTTTCTTTATACAAGCTTACCTAGGGACTACACCTGGATGATGAACCTTGACATACCAGTATGCTCTGATCTCTGCCATACAGTCTCCTGCTTTTGTCCCTCCTTTTGCTTGACCTCAGGAAAAACAAAACAAAACAACAACAACAACAAAAAAAATCACACACAAAAAAAACCCAAAAAACCCAAAAAACCAAACCAAAACCCCATAAAACAAACCCCCACCAAAATGAAATTGGCAATTGGCAGTGACACTTAAGAAGCCTTACCTTAACTAATGTAGTATTGTGATTAGACTAGAAGGAATCAGAGTGTGAATTATGGTAACATTGCTGGAAAAGGTGGTTTGACTTCTATATCATTTTGTACTCAGCCTTGTGTTTCCTACTCTTTACCTCCTTTCTGTCTGATAATTCAGTTACTAAGTTGAAAGTTTTTTGGTTTTTTTTTTTTTTTTTTTTTTTTTTTTTTTTTTTTCTGGAAAGTGAGTTAAAAACTTTCCCAGGTTAAAACTTTCCCTGCCACAAATAGTGTTTAAGAAAACTTTTGTTCTTAAAAGCAGATGAACTGACAACAAAATGATTAAATCTGTATAATTTTCTAATTGAGTGCAATGTGTAGTACATAGTAAACAGAATAAAAGGTCAAGTCTTGGAGTTATTTAGGTGAGTGACACCTAGTATTATGGGTAAAGTGACTTGTACTTAAATACAAATGAAAGAAACAGTATCCTTTTGGCTCTCTCACTGCCAGTAGTGAGTTTTTATTTTTAAATATATAAATGTCCATGTGTATGTAATATATATGACACATTGTTCTTTATGATTCTTTCAGTGACCGCCCTCCTCCAGAGTTCTTACATGAAACGTGCATTTTGCTTCACTCTCAAAACATAACAAGATTTCTAGACATCAGGAAAAATGTAAAGTTTTTCCTAAAGTGCTCTTTATTCTTGTATCCTGAGCTAAACACGAAAGGTGTTTTGCAGTACGCTTTGGAGCAGAGCTCACTCCTGTTGTGGTTTTTGTTCAGCTTCAGGTGAGAGTGCCAAACCTGTCTAACAAGAAATTCAGGATTTCGATTACCTCCAATTGCTCACTTTGTGGTTTAAAACAAGAAAAAATGCTATCAAATTCAGCAGTCAATTCAAATGCCAATGTTTATCCTCTTCATTATAATCTTTTGTTTGGGCGCCTGCTTCTTCAAAATGTTTTTGAGCTCGTGTGTAATTTATGTGAAAATCTTGCAATTTTGTAGATGGAAAAGAGGAGACGTAAGTAAAAAAAAAAAAAAATCTGTTATGAAAGCAGTGATGTGCTATTAGTCTTTAAGTGGGATTGGTTGTGTTTCACAGCCCTTAACGATTTGAGGTTGGATTACCCAAGAGACTGCGTCAGGCTGAGGAGTTGGATTTATTAGCAACCTGGTTTTAAGTGTATTTTTCAGTCATTGTTCAGTAGTGGAGTTGGTTTTCTTTTCCAGTTTCAGTGCTGCTGTTGTAAGTTGTTAACTCAGGTAGAAACTTCTCAAACCTCTAATGAGCATTGAAAGTACTATCATTTTAGACAGGTATTGCAGTCAGCATTAACTTCTACAAGAACTCTTGCATTTCACTTACTTTACTACTTTGTTTAAAGATCATCCTGTGCAATTTGAAATAGGATTTTCCAGAAGTTGTGGTAATTTAAGGTTTTTATTTAATTTTTCAAGGAGGTGAAGAAATTAATCTGGAGTTGGTTCCGAACTTTGTGTATCTTGTACAACTCCACCAGGCCTGGCATATAGGAGATTATGTAGCTGGCAGAGTGAACCCGTAAAGAACAAACATAATTTTTCACTTGCTTAAAAATGGGAAAAAAGGAGAATAGCATTTTCTGACTGTCTCTTCTATTACCATCTGATTTCTTTGTATCAGTAGGGACCTAAATGGTAATGAATGGTGGTGAATACATTTTTTTATATGATTTAACTGCTGGATTTCTCAGGTATCTGTATTACAACTGTAGTGGGAATGGTCAAAAGCAGAGTTTTACGGGTTTGTGGGGTTTTTTTTCCCCCCCATTCAAATTAGACATAGGTATGGCTACCACAACAAGAAAACAATTGCAATGCAGACAAATGCAATTGGCAGCTGTTAATGTGTTTTGAGCAAATATCTCAAATCTTCTGATTCGTTTATTTTCCATGAGTTGAACTAATTTGCTTTTTGTGAGTTGAAAAGCCTGTCTGCACTACTAGCTTGAAAAAAAACATCAGGGACTTGCACCAGAAAAACAACTATCTCCAGCTCTTGACTCTTTCAGTTCTTCTTTTCTTATTCCCTTTGACCTTGTCTTTCTTTTTTTTTTTTTTTTTATTTTATTCCTCTATATGTGCCCTACTATTTTCACTCATTCTCCTTGCTTCTAGCACTGGTAGCTCAAGTAGTGTTAGACGTGATCTTCCCTAGTTGGACTGCACGCCAAGTTTTCCGAAGGGGAATGTAAATACTGTGAGGTCAGGTCGGTATCAAATGCCTGCAGCCTGAAATGAACCCTGCAGGATCTTCTGCTGTTCAGTCAAAATTAGGTCCTGCTCAGGACATGGTGCTAAATATTGAAAACCCAAGACTTTACATTACATGCTATGCTTTACAATTTTTTTTTCCTTAATCTTTCTTCTCCCACATCCCCCAACCTAAAAGCAAAAGAGGGAGCACTAGGGACCACTCCTATATGTTAATTAACAGATATGTTTAGAGACATCTCTCTCTGCTGCTGGATTACTTGATGTATTTCTTTAAGGTTGTAAGCCAGAGGAAGTGGTGTATATGCGTGCATGCTCACCTGCAACCTATCTGAAGCATTGAATTTACTTGCTTTTCATAGCAAATAAAATCTTAAGCCCATCTGTTCTTCTGTTTCCCCTCATGTCCTTCCCTACTCCCTTTCTCCCTGCAAAAGAATTGTGGGAAGAGAGGACTGTTGTCAGTTCACGCAGGAGAGCAAATCCAAATTGCTTTTTATGACTTTCTGCTGTACTTTATACAAACCTGCCAGTTACTTCTTTTGAGGGAGAACTGCTCAGTGTGCTTTCTTTAGATCAGTGGTGCTCTGTAATTGGCCATATGGTAGTTTGAATTTCTTGCATCTACATGATGCTAAAGACTTGATGCAGCAATTCTAGTTTTACACAGAATGAGAGTATAGATTAACAATTGAAGTTGATATTTTTTTCCTTTGTAGTGCTGTCAGTAGATTGGCCTGGTTTAGGTGTATTTGTCTACTGAACTGTTGTCTTTGAAAGATTGATTCCTGTTAGTTTAGATGAGGGAATCCATCTAATTGATGAAATTAGAAGAAAACAAAAATCCAAATGTTAATGGACAAGTCAGGTTGAATTGTTCTTTGGTGTATTGTTGGCCACACTATGACAAGACCAATCCATTCTCCATTTTTTCTCCAAGTCTCTGTGATGTCACTGTGAAATGACAACAGAAAAAATACGACTTATGATCAGGGAATTATTTTCTTTTTGTCAAGCTGGCTCATTTTTGTGAGGAGATAAAGTGTTGTGGTCATTAGAGAAGTCCAAACTGCTTTATAGTGTTTTTGTAATGTTCTTGGTAAAGTTTTACCAACACGTCTGTGGTTTTGTGTGGGAGGCTTTTATGATACTCAGATGAAGAAATATTTGATTATTGAATGCTGCACTTGGATTTTTCTTTGTGGATTAAAGTGGATACTGAAATTAACTGTTGGAGGTATTGATGGAAAAGCACAGTGCTGAACTGAGGATAAAACAGATTTTAAAATAGAAAGAATGGAAAGCATTTGTAGCTGTTTTGGAAGTAATGTTAGGTTCAAATTAATACATTATAAAATGACTCATTCTGAAGCAAGAATAAATATAATACGGAGCGTAAAGCCATCTTTGAGGAATGGTGCTTAAATACATTTCTTCAGCTTTTTTTAGCTGAAGTGCCATGGGACAGAATTTTTTACTATAGTTGAAATGATTTATTTGGAGTTCATCTTTACATATCATTTATCTCTAAAAATAAAAAGCAGAAACACCTGGTCTTGGTGGGACAATGCTTAAAATATGCAAGTAAAAAGTCAGGTTAATAGCTGCTAAGTAGTAGGAAGAGCTAACACCAGTTCTTTGCTTTCTTTCAAAATAAAAGCTATTTTAATTACTTCAACCACCACTTTCTTGTTGTTGTTTATGAAATGACGGAATAGTCATTTCTAGTATCTGTTTGAAAATCATGAGTTCTTCATCAGGATTACAAGAAGTTTGGTACGTGACTAGCTGTGTAGGATTTATGAGATTTATTTGGTTTTGTTGTTTTACAGCATTTTGCAACAGTGCTGTTTAACTTCTAGAGCACTGAAGTCAGGGAATAGGGATGTTATAAATACTAATATATGCATAACTTCACCATATGGATTGACTCTATTTTGGCTTCTGGAACTGCCGGAGTGAATGACATGATGTCCGTTCAACTCATCGTTGCATCAGTGCTTTTCTTGGTCCAATTCTGTAACCCCAGGGTTTATTTTTGGAAAGATCCAATGCTGCTGGCTGAGAAGTCTACAAGGGAATGTAGAGGGTTGGTTTTTTCCTATAAAACAGAATATTGCACTTTTTTAGAAGCTTCTTTTGAAGTATTTAATGAATCCTCCTCATGAGGTGGGATGATTAAACACAGTTCCCTATGTGTCATTAAAACTTGAAAAGAAATTGCTGATACTTATTTTTCATTTCAGTAGAAAAGGATGCAGGTCTATTCTCAAATTTGGTTGCATTTGCTGTCTTTTGTACAGCTACATTCCCATTAGAACGCTGTTTCTTACTGTTGCTGTATGAAAAATAAGCATTCAAGGGCTTTAAGGACAACTGTCATTTCCTCCGTATCTTAAATGTATGTACATTATGTGTATGCCGGGATTGACGTTAGACATTGGAGTGTAGCCTCTGTAGCATTGTCTTTCTGCAAATCACTGTCAACTCTTACATCTGTATCTAAGTGATTTGGCTATGGCCCACTTTTATGTAGATTAAATATTGCTCTTACTAGTCAGCAACGATGGATTCTGCAGTTGGGAAGATGAATTCCACTGCAGTACAGAGAAGAGGGCAGCTGCAATGCCCGTACTCCAGGTGCACTTACAAGTTGCATCTGTTTGGTTTTGTCATTTTAAATAGTTTAATACAAAGCTAGAGGAATTAACTGTCATCTTTAAAAATATGTGGAGCTTATTGGCAAACTATCTTTCTTCGTATATAGTTTCTTATAACAAATGAGTAAAAACAACTTTATTTTTAAATGGGGGAGAATTAAACTGAAAACAGGTAATTGTTTCAAATCCTGGTAACACTGCAGACAGTAAAATGTATCTAAGCAACTACTGGAGTACCATCATTTAAAAACTAAAGTTACAGGAAATGATATTGCTGTGGAAAAATTAGTTTGATTTATTCCCACAGGCACTAATTATCATTGTTCTAAACTGAAACGTACTTTTCTGCAAAGGATCTTTGTAAGGAAAACATAATCAAGAGCCAGTAAACTCTGTGGCCTTATTTTTAGAGATAAATGGTGCTATTTCATTGGTTGTATTCCAAGTTATGTATTGAAATGGTAAAACCAAAAAAAGTTGCTTGACTTAATTTCCTATAATGGTACATACTTAGCACTCAGCACTCAAATAAAAGAGATGGAAAGGGAGAAGAATCTAATTTCATAATACATTTCTATAACTTGGTTTTCAACCATGTGTTTCAATACCTGATTGCTTTTTTAATTTGCATCCAAAACCATTGTTTGTGTTTCCTCATTTTTCAGAGAAGCTCATCTTTTCATGCTTTTAGATTATGCTTTATACTACACAAAATATCATGGAAATGCTTGTCCTAGAGTTCTCTGGTGATACTGCTTTGAGCTATTTCTCTATATGTTCAGATCTTTCTTCTTTGGTGTTCTTACAGTTCTTTGGACCACCAAAAATTGTGACACCATCTAAGTCTGCAAGTGTATTGAGATATTTAACAAATAAATATCTAGTTACTTGCTCAAGGTGTAATAAATACTGTGTGTGGAACAGTCTTTGAAGCTATGATTTTTATTTTCAGTAATTAATTGTACTCATCTTCCACTGTTATTACTTCATGCTGTTATGATTCACATGGTAGCGTAGTAATGTCCAGGATAATAGTGTGGGGAAAACTGACTCACAGAATGCTACAGAAGATACAAGTCCAAAAAAAAAGATAATGGTATCAGTTGATGCACATCAGTAACTGTAAGCAACCTATTGAGTAATAGAAATATTTAGTGAATAACATCAGTAAACAGGGAGCTGAGTGGGAAGAGGCAGCATGCTTCTGAATGGACATATTTCTTCAGAATTAAAAAAAAAAAGGAAAAAAAATCCTACAAGGAAGATTGGCTTTTTGCTTCTGCACATACTCAGAAGTAGGATTGGTGTATAGCCCCCCAGCAGCTGAGGAGAGAATGATTAATACTTTACCTGAAGTTAGAACAGGAATTTAATATACAATTACTGTGCTGGTTTTTAAGCTCAAGAGAAGTGTTTTCAAGGTGTGACCTGTTTGTGCAGGTAAAGTAGTTCAGAATTTAAAAAAAAAAAAATAAAAAAAAATGATGAGGTCTGCAATAAAATTCTGTAGAGAACTTATTTTCGTGAATGTTTTTTCCTCTTTATATACTTGTTAATTATGAATACTTCATAGATGGGGTTTTTTTTGTATTTGCCTGGGGAGAGGGACTTTCCTAATGTAAAACAAGAACCAAAAAAAAAAAAAAAAGCACAGCTGTGTAGTGTTTACTGGTCCAAGGATTGTGTTTTGTTTTGATTTGTGGTTGGTTGGTTTTCTTCTGTTGTTTTGTTGTTTGTTTGGGTGTTTTTTGGTGTGTGTTGTGTTGTTGTTGGTTTTTTGGTTTTGGTTTGGTTTTTTTGTGGGTTTTTTTTTTTTTTTTTTTTCAGTTGACTTGTATTTTTCATTCTTCAGGTAGTAATTTGAAAATTGCAATCCCCTTTGCAGATTGTATCACTTTTTTTTTTTTTTTTAAGCAACAGCAAAAGAACTGTAATAATCTGCTTCTTATTTAAGGTAATTAGGAAAAAAAATTGCACTGTCACTGTAAATATGCCATGTTGAATACTGAATTCAGCAGTAAATTGCAATACAGGGAATGTATAAGCTTCATATTCTGTTCCACAGCACTGTCTTTCAGAGACTTCCATATAAATCCCAATTTTTGTGAATAGTAGTGCAGTTTTTGTGAAGTGGGTGCTAAAGTTAAGCTATGAGTCTTGTTTCCCAGAAGCAGTTAATAGCATTTTTTTGTTCCCTGATGTGATTTGAACATCTACACAGACAATCTGTGGATCATAGATGTTATTTTATCACTTAAGTCTATGGAGCCAACAGGATATAAATTTTAGTGGTGTCTTTATAAAGCTGGATATTCTTTTTCGTTTTTATATCTCCTTTGAGCCAGTATCTTAATTGAAGTTATACGTGTGTTTGGAAAAAAAAAAAAACCTTTGCATGCAACTACAGCAATTTGTTGTCTTACTAGTGTTTCCAGAAAGTGGTGGGAACTTACAAATAGGTGATCATCATTCCTCACTGTAGTGGCAGTTTAAGTGGAGATAGTGCATCGATACATTCTAAAGTTTAAGTGACAGCTTCATGTTGCTAGGCTTATGAATTGATAGAATTGCATGTCCTCAGGATATAAAAAAAAAAATTAATCTATTGATACTCAGATTATATTTTACCACTTTAATTGGGGGGGGGAAGAAGCTGTGGCCTGTAGAGAAAACAGAGTTCTTAAAATCAGATGCCAGTTGCAAAAGTCCATGTGACTGCAAAGGCTTGACATCTGAAATAATATTTTTCCTGTTAAGCGCGTCTGGAAATAAGAGCATGGGTTTATGCTGTAGTAGTACTGGTTTAACGGGAAAGATACGGAGAAGTTTGACATGGGTGATCAAAGGTGAAAGCTCTTCATTTGAAGAATGCCTACTTCACTGAGGGCTGATGCAGAGAGTCTAAGCCTATAAAATTGTAAATCATAGAATGGAGAGAACACATTTATTCCAATAAAAGAACTAACAAGAGGAATTATGAATCATGAAGTGTTGACTCTTGTGGCTAACATTGAAAAAGTCTGAAAGAAACACATATTTAATTAAGGAAAGTGACTGAAATCACGTAGAAAGCATAGGCCAGGATGCTCTAGGCTTCAAGTCTGCATTCTTAGAAGAATATGTGATCACCTCTTTGATTTGATATCCCACCTCTGAGGCTTATAACTGCCAAAGCAACGTATTGCTCTGCATCTCTCCTGTTCTGATGGGCTCTCCAGAACATTTGCTACTAATCACCCTTGGGAACAGGACACTGTGTTCTGTGGACTTTTGATCTGACCCAGTTCAGCTGTTCTTAAGAACAACACTAATCATCAAGTTATAAATATTCATTTAGTAGTAGTAAATGAGAGGAATGTTGTTTTAATTATGGTTATGCGGATTCTTAGGAATGGTCTTGCAGAGTATCTGGCTGTTATCACTGAAGCTTTGATGGATGCTGTGTGTGCACAAAGCATTGCTGTATGGGAAGAGTTAGTACTTTCCCTCTAGTAATGTATTGGTCTTAACCTGTTTTGAAAATAAACTATATAAACATGAAAATGCTTCTGATCTTCCTACTTAAGCTTTACTACACACAGAGATTTAATGAGAGGAACATGAAACTTATGAAATCATTAGATACTGTCTGCTAGTTGAGTATTGATTTAGACTGATACAACTGACTTAACTTTTTGCACAAAATGGTTTGTGTGAGTGAAATGGTACTTGGCAAAGAGATTTTAAAGATGAATTGTTCTAATTGAAGTGTTAAAGTTTTATCTGCTTCCCGAAATCCCATGAGATCAATTTAGAGATAGCTGGAGATTAATTTAGATGGTACAAACTTGGGGAGGGCAGAGAGACATACTTTCAACAGTCTAAATGATGGACTGATTGCTTACTTGCAAAAAAAAAAAAACAAAACCGAAGAAAACCCCCAAAACAAAGTAAATTCTTCTCTCTTCTCCCATTCTTTCCACAGACGTTCTGTCTGAGCACATGGACATGTAAATAAAATGGGTTGTTGGGTTTTTTTTCCTTCAAATTAAAGCAGTACTGGATTAATAGGAAATAACTATCCTTTCTATATTACTTTCTCAAGAAATAAATTATTTGAAAAATGTAGGAAGTGGCATACAAATATAGCAGAGATTTAGGTGTAACTTATGCAGCTTTTTTTTTCACTAAAGTTGTAATTTTTTTTATTAGTGAAGCTGTAAGAATTTATTTGGGCAATGACTCTGGAAGCTTTCTTACATGCAGATCTCAGTGTTGGTCAACTCTGAAAATTATATATTGTTTTCTTGCATGCAGCTCATAACTGATGTCAGAATTTAGAGGTTTTTCTTCTAGATTTTATGAATAAGCCTATGACTTTACTATTGCTGATACTAAATCCCTGTAGTTAGTACACACAAAACTCCAAAATGCTTTGGAGTACAAGAGCTCTTTATTCAAAGGCTCTGTGAAAGGTTTAGTTATTTTTAATCAGTATTGTACTATCTTACTTAAAAAAAGAGAAAGCCTGTGTTGCTTCTTTTCAGATATTTTAAAGAGTGGAAATACACACTTCCTCAGTGACAGAAATGACTTTTTTTTTGCTGTTAAACTAAATTTGTGGGAATAGACTTGTAAACTGCCTTGATCAATAGGAATCTCGTCCTAAATTTGCTGGATGTGCCTTTGAAATATCATTAAAATATAAAGAGAATGCTTTAAAGAGAATCTAGCTGGTAAAAGCTGCTTAGTGTAACATCACCTGGATTCCTAGTCTAGCATTTATTTGCATTTAATTATTTGTTATTTGGGCTGTCAGGAACAAGATTAGAAATAAGTATTTAATAATACTGGAAAGATGGGTTGTTATTTTATCTAGAAAACATATGAAAGAGACTTGAGTAACAAGAATATTGGAAACTGGTAATTTATAGATCTAATTTGTTCACTTAAGCTACTCATCACCAGGAACTAGGTTGTGAAGTGTTCCACCAACACTGTCTAAATTTAATTCTACCAGGAATTCAGCCAAGCTTTTAAAGGCATTTGATGACTTTTTTGCATGGCTTATTCTCTCTTTAGAAATGGGTAAGAAAATAATAAAACTAAAGAATGACTGAGTTTCCAAATGTTGATAAAAATCTTGCCATGCTTTCCCAATTTTCAGGCTCTTCAGTTTGCACTGGTTTGTGACTACTACTTTACCCAAGAAGATGTCAATTTTAAAGCCTGCAAAACAATAGAAGAATTGTTTGGCAGAGAAGTCAGCAACTAGTGTCTTGGCACTGCATTCAGCTTTTTAAGCCAGGTTGCTGACAGCAAAAGCATGAACAGAACTTTGGCAGGGGGGAGGGGGAATAAAATAAAAAAAAAATAAAAAAAAATCTCCAGTCTTCCAGCAGTAAGTCTAAATGGAAAATGTGATTGCTTAAAATTTCTCTATAAAATAATAAGACTTTAAAAATATTCTTACCTGAAAATATGTTCTGTTTTCTTTATAGGTTAATTAGCTCTTGTAATTACTTACACCTACTCTTTAATCCATGTAATGGCACTTCCACATCAAAGGTGATAAACTCCTGGAATGCAGATACATTTGTTTCTAACTTTCATTCCCTGCAAAAAAACTCTTAGGACCTAATTCTTGCAAAACTCTTTAATAGATGAAGGAATTGGAATACAGGAAATAACACAAAGAATTATCTTAGAAGTTATGTCAAAGGCTGCCACAGTAGCGTTTACTCTCTGCTGCTGTTTGATGTATACTTTTTGAGTAGGCTTGAAGCAGTGGTTAACTGAGGCTGCCTTAAGTGTTGACAATATAAAGTATGTAAACAAAAAATCTCCAGACAAGTGAATTATGTAACAAAAGTCTCTGGTTGTTCATGGAATTGTCAGTGGAAGTTACTGTTTGTTATTCATAACCATTTTAAGAGAGCGGCAGTGCTGTGCGAATTATTGCATACTTTGTACAGTCTCTCTGGAGCACCCATGAAATCAGTTACTTTTTAATAACTGTGCTCAAAGAATTGTATAGTATGGATTTAGGTTTGTCAAGTCTGAAGTTAATGACTTGCTCCAAGCAGAAAGATTTTCTTTAATTACTTTTTGCAGCATACCTTTAGAGCCCTTTCCCAGGATAGGCTCATTTCAGCTTAAATTGATTTGAATCTAGAAAAGATCAGTCCCATACATGTAGTCATGTAGTCTTTCCTCTCTTAGGATGGCTTTTGCACTCATGCAGTCATAGGGCAAGTCAAATCAAGCTGAAAACAAATACCTGTTGTAGGAATGGTTTTCAGTCAGATGTGGGAGCTGACTTGAGCCTATATCACTGTCCTGGTTTGAGTGAGAACAGAACTAATTCTGTTCAGTGATTTTTACTTTTCAGCTCAGTTCTAACTAGCTGCACTTTCTGAAGTTAGCAGCCTGTTTTCACAGACAGTGTCTGCTGCTGGCAGTGATAACACCCCATGTTTAGAGTTAGTACCACGGGTTGGTGTGCAGACCAAGGCCACTGCTGGATCTTGTGCACCACACTGGGGGTGCAGGAAAGTGAAAGGTGGCACCTGCAGGGAGGAGTGGACAGGGCAGGTGACCCCAAACTGACCAACGAGGGATTCCAGCCCATAATACGTCATACTCGGTATAAAGCTGAAGGATCTGGAGGGTCTCCCTCTCTTTGGGGGCTCCCGGGCTCCTCTCCCCCTTTGGACCACTTTGCCAGCTTTGCTTGGCTCAGCTCAGCTCCTCTTTCAGTTCCTTCCTTGGAGCATCCAAGGAGGACTCTGCCCGTTCTGCCTTTGATCCCAACTGGTGTGTTCCTGAATCCAGTGCCAGAATCCAGCTCCTGAACCCAGCTCCCGTCTGCTGCGGGGCCCAGGCTGGGAGTCCCCCAGTGCCTGCTCCACAGCACCAGTGGTGATGGTGATGTAATTACCATCAGGGGGGTTGGGTTCGATACTGGTTCTGTATATATTTGTACATATTCTATTTTTATTATTATTATTTTCATCAAAGCTGTTCTAGTTTCCTTTTCTAATTGCTAATTCTCTCTCCCTTATTCCCTTTCTCTTCCCCTTTGGGGAGGGAGGGGGGTTAACAGAGGGCATCTGTTATTGGTCTAAGGGGCTGCCTGTGACCCTAAACTGATTTGAACTTCAGGCCAAGCTCTGCAATGAAAATGTGAGAGTTTTATATCACAGCTCTCACAACTGTGATTGCATAATTTCTGCAGAGTAGAATAAGAGACACAGGAGAACACAGTTGTGATTTGCTGAGTTTTGTGATAAGTGCAGGTTAAGATTTTGAAAACAGCATGAAATTTGAGATGGTAAATTAATTATGAGTTTTAAAAAGTGCCTGATAGAGGTTTTAAATTGTTAATTGCTTCATTTCACAGTTGCAGCTGAAATCAGTTCGTGGACTGACTGCTGTTGTCAGGGCACCTATGGGAGTGTTACAGTTTGGTCTTTTGAACTCTTGTCTTACAAAACTAATACATGAGATAGCAGGTTCTTGTTTGTGGTAACTAAGATCCTTCTGAGATGGAGAAGATATGAGCTATTCTTAGAATTTTCACTTACTGATTGCATATTTTCTAGTGGCACACTTGCTGTTCGGGGTCTCTTTTACGTGGATTACAGATGTATTGTGGTTTCACTGCATGTTGATAACCTCTGGGGAGCATCCAGGCTTCAGGGGCTTCTGGGTTTTTCTCTTCAGATGCTGTGGCTGGGATTGAACTGGGTCACCTGGAAAGGAGTCTTCTGAAGGCAAGGGCCTTCCAGGAAAAAGCAATTGCATTGCTTGGAGCATCCTCAAACCCATGGGTTTGTCACCTCGGGGCACTGAAGAATGGGATGAGTGATTATGAGGTGAAATGCTCTGAGTCCCATTTTATGTGTTAGCAAAACTCTGCTCTCAGGGAGCCAAAACGTTTCTAAAATTGCTATCATGTTAGATACAGCACTTTGGAAATTCGGGTATGCTTTTATCCCTGTGTGGGGGCTGATGGCCGTATTTTTCTCTGTGTGTGAGGGTAGGTTTCATCTGTTGAGACCAGCAAGGGAGAGCAGCTTGAAATGTTTGCAAACCCTTTATTTTCATGAGAGAAACACTAAATAGGTCTGTACTGCCTCACTCCTTGATAGAAACTAGGAACCTTTGCCTGCAATGAAGTCAAGTTAATGTTGATGTAAAGTAGATTTCAATTATACAATTGAAACATATACAAAGATAAGAGTTATTTAATTTCAGCTTTGCTAAATAAATGACTGGACTTTATATAAAATGCCTATAGGGATAAAAATCTGAACTATTTGTATTTTGAGATTTTTAACTCTGTTGATTTTTATACAGCTCTATAGTGCTCTTCTGAAAAGTAGCTGCATTAGTGTAGGCTGGCTCACAAAGTGAGAAGCAGAATTCCCTTGATATCAACAGTTGAAATGGAAGCAGGGGAGCATTTCACTGCTGACCACCATAATTCTGAGTAGTGGCTTGATTTAAGGGTTGTGTTTCTGATTGTTAAAATGAAAAGACTCTGTTCCTGAAGCTCTGACATTGTTGGTATCCAACCGTGACTGTTGCCTGTACAGGGACAATAAGAAAGTGTGATTTGCCCTTCCGAGTGTCACATACTTTGTGGTAGACGTCTGCTGCCTAACAGAGTAATCTTGCTTCCTGAAGTTGCTGTTGAGTGAAGTGGCTTCTGTTTAGAGAGCAGAACAAGGTCTTGTGAGACCAGAAGAACAAAGCAGAACACCATCTTGTTCTGTTGAGTACACCACCACCTTAGCTAGTATGTAAAACTCAAAAGGAGTAGGCCTGATAATGGGACTGATGTGATCACAAAATGACAGAGTTTTAAATTCTTGGTGAAGCAAGGAGAAGGTCAGCAGAACTGCCACCTTGGACTTCTGGAGGGCAGACTTTGTTCTGTTTGGGACAGTGGTTGAGAGAGTCACTTGGGAGGCAGTTCTGGAGGGCATAGGAGTCTGAGGAAGTAACTTTAAAGGTGCAGGAGCTGACCATCCCCAAGTCACAGAAGATGAGCTGACGGGGAAGGAGACCAACCTGGTTGAATAGAGAGCTTTGGCTGGAACTCAGGAACAAAAAGGAAAGTTTATGGTCTTTGGAAGAGGGAAGAGGCAACTTTTGAGGATTACAAATATGCAGTGAAGCTGTGTGGGGAGAAAATTAGAAAGGCCAAAGCCCAACTAGAACTAAATTTGGCCACTGTGGTGAAGGACAACAATAAATGCTTCTACAAACACACTAACAACAAGAGGAGATCTAGGGAGAACCTCCATCCTTTGTTGGATGCAGAGGGAAACACAGTGACCAAGGATCAGGAAAAGGCTGAGGTACTTAATGCCTTCTTTGTCTCACTCTTTAACAGTAGGAATAGTTGTACCCTGGGCACACAGCCCCTTGAGCTGGAAGATAGGGATGGGGAACAGAATAAGCCCTACATAATCCACGAGGAAATGGTTATAGATGTGCTTTATAAGCTGGACACTCACAAGTCTATGGGGCCAGATGGATTACACCCTAGAGTGCTGAGGGAGTTGGTGGATGTGATTGCCAAGCCACTCTCCATCATCTTTCAGCAGTCCTGGATAACGGAGGATGTCCCAATAGACTGGAGGCAGGCAAATGTGATGCCCATCTTCAAGAAGGGCCAAAAAGAGGATCCTGGTAGTTACAGACCTGTCAGTCTCACCTCAGTGCCAGGAAAGGTTATGGAACAGATAATCTCAAGAGCCATCATAGAGCAGTTAAAGGTCAACCAGGAGATCAGGCCCAGTCAGCATGGGTTCATGAAAGGCAGATCCTGCTTGACAAACCTGATGTCGTTCTATGACAAGGTGACCTGCTTAGTGGATGAGGGAAAGGCTGTTGATGTAGTCTACCTACTAGAGTGAGTGTTGATCTGCTGGAGGGTAGTAAGGCTCTACAGGGGGACCTGGACAGACTGGATCAATGGGCTGAGGCAAATTGTATGAGTTTCCATAGAGCCAAGTGTCGGGTCCTTCATTCTGGTCTCAACAACCCCAGGCAATGCTACAGGCTTGGGGAAGAGTGGCTGGAAAGCTGCCTGGCAGAAAAGGACCTTGGTGTATTGGTTAACAGTCAGTTGAATATGAGCCAGCAGTGTGCCCAGGTGGCCAAGAAGGCCAACAGCATCCTGGGCTGTATCAGAAATTGTGTGACCAGCAGGACTAGGGAAGTAATCCTGCCCCTGTACTCGGCATTGGTGAGGCCCCACCTCGAGTACTGTGTTCAGTTTTGGGCACCTCAATACAAAAAGGGCATTGGGGTGCTGGAGTGGGTCCAAATGAGGGCAACAAAGCTGTTGAAGGGTTTGGAAAATACACCCTATGAGGAGTGACTAAGGGAGCTGGGGCTTTTTAGTCTGGGGAAGAGGAGGAGGCTGAGGGGAGACCTTACTGCTCTCTATAAATATGTGAAAGGAGGTTGCAGCGAGAGCGGGGTTGTTCTCACTGGTGACAGGTGACAGGACAAGAGGAAATGGTCTCAAGTTGCGCCAGGGTAGGTTTAGGTTGGATATCAGGAAAAACTTCTTTACAGAAAGGGTTGTTAAGTGCTGGAACAGGCTCCCCAGGGAAGTGGTTGAGTCACCATCCCTGAATGCGTTTAAAAATTGTAGGATGCGGTGCCTGGGGACATGATTTAGCAGTGGGTTGTTAGAGTTAGGGTAATATGGTTAGGTTGAGGTTGGACTCGAAAATCTTGAAGGTCTTTTCCAACCTGAGCAATTCTGTGATTCTGTGACTGGAGACTTGGGTTTGAGCATGTCAGGTTCAAAGAGCAAGGAGTTTGTCCCTTACTTTGTTGTGGCTTTCTAAGACAAAATACTGTCAGTACAACTCCCCAAACTACCAACCTTATTAGGTGCTGCCAAGGAGCTGCGAGGAGGACTACGCAACAGCATTGCCTCTCTCGGCTGCGGGCTCACTGCCAGTGAGGTGACCCCCTGGGAAGCCCTTCCCCACTTCACCAGCAGACCTGTTTCCTAGCCAGTGTCTGCCATGTCTGTATTCCTCACTTCACACAGCACTGCTTTTGCACCCGCAGCTCTGCCTCTCCACAAGGAGCTGGGTCTGAGACCGAACCCTCGATGCTCCCCTCAGTGTGCGTTACCATTGCACACACTACCAGTCACCACAGATTAAGGCTGTGTAATTAGAGCTCTGCATATATGTGCATCTCGGCCTCTCTGCTTGATTTATCACCAAAGATGTGATGATTTCTGATTATATGCTACTATTTTTAGTCTTTTTCTTCCTTTGCAGAAGGCAGTAAAGAAGGAAATCAAATGATATGCATTGTACCACTGCTTTTCAGAGGAATGCTCGCTCCTTTACCATAAAATGATCATATACTAGATATTTTTCCTGTAAAGACTAGTGTGTGAGCCATTGTTGTTTGTCATAATCCTGGGTTATTATAGACCAGTTATCCTGCTTGAAATCTGGGGATAGAGGCTAGCAGAAAAAAAATCCAGATGACTAATTTTTATATATACCAGTTTCATACTCCAGTTTTCTTAGATCACTGAGATGATTAACTGTTTATGTGTAATTTGGAAATTATTCTTCGAAAGCAATCATAGAGGCACTAGAGAAAGTAGTAAACATGATAAAAAATATTAAAAGTAGTAAGGCTGTTGTCAGCCTTGCTATTGAGAACTACTGGGAGTGTGGGCTGTATCTTCTTCCAGTGCATCCATGTACTTTGACATAGTAGCCTAGAGAGTTCAAAAAAAAGAAAAGTTCTTAACCATCAGTGGAATTATCTGGTCTTTTTTATTTCTATTTTCTAAATGTCTTTACTGCTTCTCCATAAAAACAGAGCTGGGAGCTGTGAAATCACTGATGTGTTGGCCTGAACTGAGCTCTGTGCAGTGAAACCATCAGAGAAAATCGGTTGCAGCACCTGGCTCTGCAAATGAGAAACCCCTTGAAATCAAGGGCAGCTCATAGCAGCGACTTAAGCCTGTGATTCTTCACCAGCACCATATTTATTTGTTTGTTTGTTTGTTTATTTTTGCCTCTTGGCAGCACTAAAGTAGAAGAATGCAGTCAGCAAATTTTCAGTTTTTAGGCTTAGTACCCCTGGCACTTTGTGTCAGAATTTATTGTAAATAGGGTATCTCAGTTACTTTAAAATCCTTTAAAAAGGGCATGCTTTTAATAAGGCTATGCCAGTTGGTTGGGGTTTTTTTGCCCATTCTTTTTCTGTTAAATATTTAAGTGTTTAATGAAGCAAGAGTAATCTGCAGTATCTGCTTTCACTAACTCACTGGAATTTTTACTATTTCTGAGGCCAGAAGTATGAATTTGATTCATGTGAATATTCTTTTCCCTTAGACAGGTTTGCTGATTTTAGTTAGCGCCCACAGATGTAGAGCTTCATCTTTGCACATCGAACAATTGTGCAGCATTTAGATAAGATTGGCTGTGCACAAAATAAGATGAAAAGTACAGGAAATGGGAGTAAACCAGGGCTATTCTTTTTCTATTGTAACTGTTTTGGTGCTTTTTGTAAATATTACAAACACAAATGTTAAGATGTGAAGGTGACTTTCAAGTTAGTGTCCCCTCTGCCTGTGAAGTTCTGGGAGGTTTAAAAGGTGGGGGTGAAATCGTGGTCCTCTTCAAGTTATGTTCTCTTCAGGAACATTCCTGCAGCTTCAGTAGGGACAGGATTGTGCCTCCCATCCCTCTGAAAGAAATGGAAAATGTGAGATGCCTATGGTTGTTTATTTACTGATGTGCATTCACTCAATAATATGTGCTTGGTTTTAAAGCATAACTGCCTCTGTGAGTCTGGTTAATTAAAAAAAAAAAAAAATTATTCATTTTGTGTTCTCTTTCTCCTGCCCCAGTATGAGTCCCTAGCTACATGGAAGGCAAGAGTTACTGCATAGAACACCACATGGAAGGGGGATTTGCAGTGTGTGAAGGGATGCACCTGGCATGTTGAGGTGGGCAGGAGAGAGCCCATAACCAGCCTGTGTGGTGCTGCTTGGCTGGGCCATCCACAGCCATGTGCCATGGTCCACGAGGCACAGCTTGAGGACCATGGCACGGCATCATGCTGTAGACAAAGTGCTGCCTCTGCTGTCTGTCTTTGGAGGCAAGAGTAATACAAATAGAGTGTAATAATGCAAGTGTAATAATACAACAAGAATTGTATCACATTTATAATTGTATTACAGTTATTATTGTGGTATTGCTTTGTATCTACAATACAAAAGTAATAATACAAGAGTAATAATACAAGAGCAATACAAAGGCAAAGAGTTCACAAGAGTATTACAATGTACCTGAAGTGCCTGTTTTCCCCCAGCTCTTGTCACTGTTCTGTTGTGCTTCTGGATGTGCTCATTGATGAGCAAGGTCATTTCAGTCTCTGCTGCTTTTACTGGCTAGTAAGGCTCTGGATGTTCTATGAAATGTCTGCTGGCAGCTTACTGGGGAGGAAAAAAAAAAAACCTGCCTGAATACTCCGATGAGAGCTTACTTCTGCCATGAAGGATGAGTGGCAGTGACAGTGTATGCTGAGCCATCTCCGCAGTCAGGAGCGTGCTTTCCTTGGGGATGGTCCTGGCGCTGAGACCTTTCCTCCTTATCCTGCTGCTGTGGCGCGTTCTCTCCTCTCTGGATCTGGGAGTTTTCCTGCTCTCAGCCTTTCAGACCTTCTGATGCACAGGGAGAACCTCAGGTGAGATGGCATCTGATGCAGGAGTAGCTAAAAGGTGCTTTAGATAAACAGGGAGAGTAAAGAGCCCTTGGGTCCCTTTGCACAAAGGTCGTTGTTCAATCTCTTCAGCAGACAGAGCGGGATATACTGCAGAACATTCATCTGAAATGCTGTTCTTCCCTGAGATATTTAGGGTGATGTTAATTTTTAATATTGTTGCCTCTGTGTCTCTTTCTTTTCCGAATAGATAATTGATTTCTAGTTTTCTGTTTCTTTGATTACTTTTAGGTTGCAGAATAGACTGAGTAAGAAGACTGAGCCATATTTGTAGAAGGCTTAATCTTTCAATCAGTTTCATCTGAATTAAACCACAACAGCAGTAGCAAATCCAGAAATCCTATTAAAGATGACCTACATAGTGAGAATAAAATTGGGCTTGTACCATCTTTTGCTTTCTAATTTGCAGAGAAATCTATGAATATTTTCCTTAAAGTCCATTCATTTCTATTGCTGCTAAATACCTCATTCCTGCCTGGCCTGGGTGGTGTGCTTTTGGATGGAGAACTAGGAGCAGGAGAGCATCTTGAGCCACGAGGGTGGTGAAAGCTGAGCCGGTGCAATGTGATGGGGATTTAGCCCTTGGCTGTAATCAAAAGCGTTTGTCAATAGAGCTTTAGCACAGAGTGGTTCCAGCAAAACCCTGGGAGGAGAGATGGAGATTATACCAGGAAAATAGCTCTTTTGTTGGCATAGCTTTGATCAGTCCTCCAAATGGAGCAAATTAAACTGCTGCTTCTTGAGCTGTGTTGGTTAGGATTTTTTTTTTAATTTTTTTTTTTAATTTATACCCATTCTGAAATTACGTTCTTATTCTGGAAAATGTTTCAAGAATAAATCTGAAAATTTGCAAAGCAGATTGCTTTATAAATTTGTCAAAATCCATAAACCAGATTGCTGGATATTTATGAGTGACTAAGGGTTTCAGTGATATCTCAGAGAAAAATGCTTACTGAAAAACCAGAAACCTTGTATAGTCTTAAAATTTAAATAACAAGTAAATGCTTAGCCTCTGAGATCACTCCTTTATTCGGGATAAAAGGTATTGGCATTTCTGGTATTTCTAGAAAATGCTGCTGGAAAACAACTCTAAATAGGGAAAACCCCTCCTTATTGCTATAAATTTGGTCAGGAAGGAAAAGGAAGTTAAAAGCCCAGGTAAAGATTAAAGGTACTGCAGAACAGTGAGTGCAGGAAAACATAGACGTAGCTAAAATGTGTTTGATTGTTTCTATAAATACAAGTATGTAGGAATGAAAACTGACTCATTGTTCAGATGAATTTACTGAGCAGTTTTAAAAGTCTGCCAGAATAAAAAACGGTGTAGCTTTTCAGTCATCTACAGAGAGAAGGTCCAGTCCACAAACACAGTGATGGCTCCAGTGTCACTGCTAATTACTCCAGTAAAAGTAATAGGAAATGTGCACAGGGCTTATCCTGAGAATGCTGTTGCCGCTCAGCTGATGGGTTCGTGTTTTAGTTACTGGATTGGTTGGTGCAGATGACTTTGTTGGTTTAGCTTCCTTGGATGTAGATGTTGAGGAGTAATGTAATGAGACTGGGATCGTTGGGTTTGTCAGGCCAGGATATGACTTACTCTGAAGCTAGTGGTATAGCTTTAGTATCCTACACCATTGTAGGCATGGGGGTGCCATGCTTTAGACTTGGTTTGCTGTGGAGAGGATGTATGTGGTTAACAGAGCAAATGTTTTCTAAACCTTAGGAATTTTTCCACAAGCTTGTGTAAGGGGTGTTACTAGAACCTGCTCAGTTTCTGTGTCCAGAAGTATGGATTATGAGTCATTATTGCATGTGCGTATGCATTAGTGTTTTGTGCAGAAAAACTCTCAGGTCTGTTAATGCAAGAACCAGGCTTGTTTAACTGTACTCAGATATGAAGGTGCTATTCAGTTTCCAGAGACCATGTTTAGTTTAAATATTTCATGAAAGCAACTGTGACTACAGCTTTTACCAAGAGAATATGTAATATCCATTCACTGCAGTGGAGATAAATTGTATGTTTCACACATTTGAGTTTTCTTTGGTGTACATGCTAATATCCCGTGCATGACTAAAGCTCCCACATCAAAAGTGACATTTTACAGAAACAATAACCTGAAATTAGCTATTGTTCTGTTGTGTTTTCATCGTGATGTGAGCATACCTATAGAAAGAAGTCTTTCCTTCAGTCCTGAGTTCTGTGCAGGAGTCCACACTGCTGTCTGCACAACTGCCCCTTTACTGTTGCCAGTGAGAGTTAGCTTAGCAGCCATCATCCCTTTACTCCCTTCTTTGCCAAGAGCAACTAGCCAAGTTTTTTCTGTTTATAAATTTGTTAAATTCTTCTGTGAGAATCTTCTCTGCTGCCTCTTTCCCTCCTCCTTCCCTCAGCTCCTCCCTACCACAGAGCCCTTCTGGAGTTTGCAGCTAGGGCAGGTCACCATCTCTGGCTGCAGAGGTTGCTCTCAGCTGCCCAGAATTGTGGCTGAGTTTTCCAAAAGACTTGCACATTTCTATAGAACCGTGAATTATAGGTGAAGTTTTCTAAACCAGCATGAATAGGAGAATTGGTCTGAAGATTTCTGACATAGACACTTGTAAATATATGACTGCCGATGTGGAATTTGTCTTCTGTGACATCAAATTAATAGGAATCAAAATTCAGCTTGCTGTGAGGAAGAACAGTGTTGCTGAAGATGATAGAGTTGTGCTGTTTAACGTAACTCATGTTGCACCATAGTTTATATATTAATTGTAGGTTAAAGATAGCTAATAACTCATCATATGAAGTAGTCTCTTCAGCTTGATTAAATGCTGTTGTACTAATTACAGTACTTAAAAATTCTTATTTCCTATTTTGTAATTTTTTTCTTCTTTTTGTGAAAGTCATAAAGAGCAAACACATTGTACACTTACTCCTTATCTGTGCCTCCTCTGCTTCATCCCTGTTCAGAAGTTTATAGAGTTTGAAGATGCACTGGAGCAGGAGAAGAAAGAACTACAAATCCAAGTGGAACACCTTGAATTTCAGACTCGACAGCTGGAGCTGAAGACCAAAAACTATGCAGATCAAAGTAAGCAAATTTGTATACCAGACACGATTATACACTTTGCCTTCCACATACGCACACTGCTACACTGAAAACATTTTTCTATACATTTTGTTTGTTTTAATGTAATTTACACAAAGCCTGAAATGGATGGGAGGTATCCACACTAATTTAGCAGAGGCTTCATTGCTTCTCTTGGGGGGAGGGCATGCTCACTCTTCCAGATGCAAGATCTTGGCCATTGGTGAAGCTTCAGAACCTGGTTTCAGGTTTTCCCTTGTCCCTGAGTAGAACCTACTTCCCCTTCCCCCCCAATAGAAAGTATCATATTTATTTGTTTATGTATTTATTTTTGCAAATACTTCCTTAGCGTGAGCAGCCGTGTTTTGTTGGCTGAGGTTGCCCTCAGAATTCATTGGTGTTTTGTCCAGTCCTCCTGCTCCTGCAATAGCCAGAGGCGCCCATCCCAGAGGATAATTTAAATTGTTGTCGAAGTGGAACACTTAGGTGGCACAGGGTGCTGCTGAAGAATTATGCTTCTGTGGTCTTAATGCACTATTTGTTCTGCTCATTTTGGGAACATGCAAGTAGCCATGAATTGAGTTTGTAATGAAGACCATATCCCACAGTGTGCATTTTTCCATTTCTGCTTGTTTCGTTAAGTAGGTATAAATAAATTTCTAACAAAATAGACTTTGAGACTTCTAGTTTCTTTTGAGAGCATGATGTATGCTAGCTGATGATTCAAATCTCTTGGTAGTTTCGCGACTGGAGGAACGTGAATCAGAAATGAAGAAAGAGTATAATGCTCTACATCAGCGTCACACAGAGGTAGGATGTCATCTCATTATTTCTAAATAAATAAACTCTTAGCCTGTATGTAAAGTCACGTCAAAGATTTCAGCTTTACAATATTAGTGATGACTAGAGCTTCTGAATTGTGGGACCATCAAAAATACCTGAACGAAGGGTGTAAAGAGGAGAAAGCCAGGCTCTTCTCAGTGGTGCCCAGTGATATGAATGGAGGCATCTGGCATCAGCTGGAACACAGAAGCCTCCCTCTGAACATGAGTAAAAAATTCAGTACTGTAGGATGACGAGTACTGACACAGGTTGCCCAGAGACATGGTGGAGTCTGCATCTTTGGGGCTATTCAGAAGTCACGTGGACATGATCCTGGGCAACCTACTCTAGGTGGCCCTGTTGGAGCAGGGTTGTTGGATCTGATAGACTCCACGAAGTTCCTTCTGGCCTCTACTGTTCTGTGATTCTGTGAACAGTGTCCCACCTACCTCATCTCTGACTGCCAACCAGCCTCCAGGAGAGGAGGCTCATTATTTTTGTATGTGCTCTTTCATGGCTCTTCTATTATGAGATTAATTTTAAGTAATTTCTGACACAGATTGCTATCAGATTTTCTGTGAGATTAGTTGATTCATTTACATCATCATCTTAGAAGACAAGAGCAAAGACAAGGACGTGCAAAAAAAGAAAGAAAATTGGAAATGGGTGCTGGAGAAGATCAAACAAAAGTAGAAAGTCTTCTCTTCTGTTTGGCTCATGGATTTTTCTCTACTCGCAGATGATCCAGACCTACGTGGAACATATTGAGCGGTCCAAGATGCAGCAAGTTGGGGGAAATAATCAAACTGAGGGTAGTCTACCTGGGAGAAGGTAGGACCATAACCTCTCCATGTAATGTGTGCCAGCTGGGAACTTTCAAACCGAATGTGCGTATTTGAGAGAGAGAATCCAGAAGCAGAATCTTTCCCTGTGGGCATGGATTGTAGTTGAAGCTTTTTTGAAATGTCTTGTGGGTGAGTTGTGGCTACATTTTCTAAGGCTTGATGACAAGCCTTAGAAAATGTAACGTGTTGTTACAAATATTGGGCTTTGTCATGCTGCTATTGATGGGCAGCCTCTGGAAAAATACGTCTGTAATCTCAGGTAGTATGTAAAAGGTTTATCTATAAAGCGGATAGACGTGTCAGAGTATTTGTGTGTGTGTGAATCTCTCTCTCTTTGTATGTGTGATAGCCAGCAAAACCACAGCAATTAAATGCATTAGCCATTATAGGATTTTTTTTTTTTTTTTTTTCCTTCAAGTAAAGTTTTCTGTAAGTCAGACACTCAATAGACCTACCTATGCCCAGGAAATTGATTTTCATCTACCCCCTCACCCTCCCCATTTGAAGAGTGCCAAACCAGTAAGAACCAGATTTTTCTTAAAGAAGGCAGTGGTAGGAAAGAAGTTCAGTATGTAGAAGAACCAGTCTTTTGAAAGTTTAGAACATATTTAATGCACAAAAGTTGCAGTTACATTGATTTCAGTACAGATACATCTAGTCTGAACTGGTATGTGAAGGAACTAAATGTTTTCTGATGATGCTGTATACCAGTGACATTGCCCACAGGATGAGAAGTCACGTTCAATAAACACTGGTTAGAGAAGTGATAGATCACATAACACATAATATACTCAGATTAAGCATAATCTGTTAAGTCGTTCAGCCATAAAAAATATGTTTTCTGTGGCAGTTTTTATGCATCGCAGATTACTGTTTGTGTTAGTCATCTCATTAGCATATGTCACTATAGTAATAATAACCTAGGAAGTTTTAAAATAAAGCTGCTTTACAGGGAAAGTAATGCGCTGCAGGAGATTAAATCTTTTTGTTTTCCTTGCCTGTCTTTTTTAAACTTCTTAATTTCTTCCAGCCTTGAGGAATATTAAAAGGTTTTGCACACATACTGACCAGAAGCTGTGGAAGCTGTTGGGGTTAAAAATAGACAGATACAATACCAGCTGCACAGGAATAGTTGGCAAAGAGTGCCCGCGAGGTGCTTGTCTTACACAAAACAGGTCAGGCTGATCTTGGTTAAGATCTGTGAACTTTAGCTGGTTAATATAACTGCACTCCACTCAAAAAACCAAATCTTTGAGAAACATTAGGCTAAGTAAAGGAGTGGGAATGACATGTCAGACTATATGCAAACAGCAGCATGAGTAGAGATAAGGACATGAAAATACTGGGAAAGCAGGTAAATGGAAAGCCGTGAAGGTTTCTGAAGTATCATGTGGTAGGGATGACGAAATGCAAAAGAAGAACATTGAGCAATATTTGAAGATGAAGAAGTAGCAAAATTATTTGAAAATAAGAGTACAGAAATATATTAAGAATAAAGGAAGAATAAGTTAAGATATTTTAGTAACTTGTATTTAGGTCTGTAACACTTAAATGCCAGAAAGTCAGTTTGTTTGGGGTAATGTAATAGAAAGGAAATTTCAGGTCATGGCACAGGACATGTAAATACCCTCTGTCTGCTTTTGCTCCCTGGTGCTGGATTGAATTGCTCTGGAAAAGGCAGAATTCCAGTTGCCACGGTTTTGACTGTGTGTTTTAAGAAAGAAAAAGGAGAAAAAAAGAAAGTCTATTGTGGAAAAAAAAAAAAGAAAAAGATGGCAGCCTTCCTAGACAAAAGAGACAAGCGTGAGGGTGCAGAAAGCAAGAAAAAACGTGATGTAAAAAGAAAGAGTAGTTTGTAGGTGTTCTTCTGGTCATAAAATCTCCCTTACCAGAGTATTTTTCCTCCTTCTCCTGTTCTGAAATGGCATAAGTGTGTTAGGCTTATTTCCCTTCCCACTTATCCTTCTGTAAATAAGAACCTATCTGTGGAAGTACTTATACAGTAAATTATAAAAGCACCACAGGCAAAAGCATGCTTAGGGCCTCTCTCTTTTAAAGGGTGGTTCATAGATGCACCTGCCAAATTTGGGGTGGATTGCATGGTAGATACTGATTTGAATGATTATTGATTCCTTCCCTAACTTTCTAATGAGGTAATATTAATTGTGAGTTTTATGTTATCATTTCATGCATGAAAGAGAGGCATAGTGAGAAGTATTACTGGTTATATCTGGAAGACTGCCATTCTCTGGGATGTATGGCAAAATTTTCATCAAGAATTCCCTCTTCATATTAGAGAAATTAGTGTTTTACCCTTTCAAGTGTGGCATAGTGCTAGTCTCCTTGGAGAGAGTGAAAAAAAGAGGAAGCCCCTGATGAAGCTTTTCACACAACCAATGGAATATGAGACTTTTTCCTTCATTTCAAGCTTTGCACTGTTGGTGTGCGTGTGTGTATGTGTGTAGCTCTGTTTGTACATCTCTGTGCACAAGCCCTTGGGCCAGATGTGTGATTTTGTGTCCCTGTACAGTTGGGTTGAAGTGAATGCCAGTGTTTGTGTGTCTCAGTGCACTGATGTGTGCTGAGGGGGACACAGGGCATAATTTCTCTTGGCCTGTTATACAAAGTTGAGTGCGTTTGTTTATTTTCATCCGTGGATGTGCTCGGGTGCATTAAACTGCGTAGGGACCCTTATTTGTGTAAGATGGTAAGTACAGCGAGTGTGTTTGCCCCTCACTTGGGAGAAGTTTGTGCAAGAATTGTTAGGGGGGAAGGAGGCTGTGTGTCTACCACCATCCAAGAGGGGTATGGTGCACATTTCTGCGTGGTGTGGATTACAGTGCATGTGTCCCCATTGTCTGTTGTAGGGCTGCATGCTTGCATGACCTTTGCTCTCTAATGGTTGTTTTTTTGTCTTGCTTTTTGTGCGATTGCTGCTCTGTTTTGGCTGTTATGTTTGTCACCGCAGTCATCGCCAGTCATGGAGGAAAAGGTAAATCCTATTGCTGCATCTTAACTTTATTAATCCTAGTTTTGGAGATTGCTGTTGAGTGGCAGTGGCGTGATGCTGGGAATGGGCTGTGTTGGCATGTTTGCCCTCTGTCTCCTGGCATCTGTGTAACACTTCCTCCGTTGGGTGAGGCAGAGGGAGCCACTGGGCTGCAGGGATAACAAATCAGAAAAAAGCTTGTGTACTCAAATGCAGAAGACACAGAAGATTGGTCCCAAAATAGGACCAGTCCACTGTGGTTGTACATTTACACCTCACACCCCAGAATGTTTTAAAAAGTCATATTTCCTTCCTTGTTTTACTCTAGAGTACAAGGCATGCATATTTTCTGAGTGGGGCAGAAAAAGCATGTCACTGTTAGTAGCTCTCCAAAGGCACTTCTGACTTCAAGCTGGGCAGTGAATTTTCCACTAGGAGCCTGCAAAGAGAGTGGTTCCTCTTTTTAAATGCTGGCAAAGAAATTACAGTTTTGTTATGTTTTATAAGCTTTAGGATCCCAGGTTTCAGCTACCACAAACCCTTATTGAGAAGTTTGCTGTTTACCTTGTAACACAAGGTGGAACTAACCAAGTGTTAAAGAGTCACCCTGTACTGGGAAGACTTGGGTGTTTGAAGGGTTACTACAACACCCTGAGGATACTCGAACTGTATTTGAAGACTGGTAATAAACCCCAGGATTGCAAAACTGAAGATAGGTCTTCTGTGGTGTTTGCCCTTTCCCCTTCCCTGGGAGGTCCAGAAGATGCTGGAAGGTTTTTCCAAAGAAACTCAGCAAGGAAATTTCTTAACAATCTACACTAAAATCCTTCCTGAAGCTCCTACAGCTTCTGTTTATATGGAGACTTTGTACCTCTGTTCTCTGGTTAGCAGGGACTGTGAAGTTCATACCTTCCCTGTACATTTAGTGGAGAGCTGTGTCTCATGCTGTATCATGCTGCTAAATGTGCATGTGTTTGTATATGAACCCATAGCTATGGGTTCCCAAAAGAGATGTCATAGGGATTACCTAAAGAGGAGATATCATTTATTAGTATCACTCAGCATACTTTTGGATGGCTCATATTTCTCACTGCTGCCAATGGGTTATATCAGGCCATCCCAACATAGTCACAAAAGTGTTGATATTATAACATGTTGTTCGATATTCTGACCACACCACCTGCTTTGCAAGGAATGTTTTGCAGTTACAGGAAATTTTCTTCAGCTACATACACCTGTGAAGCAGGATTCCCTTAAGACCAGAGAAGTTGTGGATGCCCCCTCCCTGGGAATGTTCAAAGTCAGGTTGGACTGGGCTCTGAGTAATCTGCTCTAGTTGCAGATGTCTCTGTCCACAGCAAGGGGCCTGGAGCTAAATGACCTTTAAAGGTCCTTTCCAACCCAAACCATTCTATGATTCTAACCTGAAGAAGAGGAAAGGTATGAAACTAGTGGCTAAAGCAACTCAAAAAATGGCCTATTCTTTTTTTTTTCTTTTCTTTTCTGTAAATAATGATTCTTTTTAAGTAGACTCTTTAGGACCCTTGATTTATTTCTTTAACTGTAAAACTAGGAATTTTC
Organism: Ceryle rudis; assembly: GCA_033439905.1. NCBI lineage: Eukaryota > Metazoa > Chordata > Aves > Coraciiformes > Cerylidae > Ceryle > Ceryle rudis. The sequence goes on along the minus strand of JAAGNO010021387.1, from coordinate 55,509 downwards.
TGTCTTTGTGGCGTAAAGTTCTGATTGCTAGTTTTGAATCTCTTCATAATCTCCTGTACATAACTGACTGTCCTTTTTGTGGCTCCTCGATAAGTACAGTGCCAGGGTTAAAGATTTCATATTAGGGGAAAAAAATCCCTAGTATCTTATTTAGAAACTTAAAGCATAACTGTTAGAAACTTTCAGGGTTTTGGAATGATGACAGTAAGATAAAAAGAGGTAAAGGCAGAAAGACAAACAGAGGTAAATGTGCTTTGACAACATGACCTATTGTCAGTGATCTGTGTTCATATAAAATCCAGTTAGTTGCTGCCTTTGTAGGAGGGTTTGTCTATGAAACTTTCCTGTATCAGTCTTCAGGATCTTCAGGAGAGGATTTTAATGCGAATTCCCATGAAAAGTGCATCCTAAATCTCCTTGCTGGGTCGCACTGGAAACACCTTTCTACCTCTTCTGCCTATCCAAGATAGGCCACAGTAAGCGATTATTCTCCAGCACAAGCGACACTGATGCAGTGGTGTGGCACACTCTGTTGGCCAGTCAGTGCTGGGAATGGGAAGGTTGGGCATTTTGGTTTCCTCCACAAGCATTGTCTCCTCTGCTAGACATTCCATCTCCTTCTTTCATAAATGAGCTGGTTCATGTACCTTCTCCTGTGTTAGTGTGTTTGCATATATCCTGGGGAGCCTTGGGTCCTGGTGCAGTTGTTTTGCCTGTGGCCACAAGTGAGGTGGTTGTCATGGTTGCCTGGCATGATCATCAGACCAGTGCTGTTGATCATTAAAGAAAGGCACATGAAGCTCTACTGCTATTAATACTGATAAACAGAAGGGCAGATTTCGTCACCTTGCACCAATAAGCAGAAGCCCCATATGGAAGTGAGTGAAGTACTACTACCCTTTGTGGGTGCATGTCACACAGAGCATCGATCAGCTTAGTTCATCTCTGCAGGGGCACTGGAGTCCAGCTAGTGGAGGCTGCTGGGGATATCCCCTAAGTGGACATGTACTCTGTTCCTGCAGGCCTGCTTCTCTGGCATGAAACCAGTTGCTGGTTTCAGCATGCTGCTGCAGCCTTCTCCACCTCCACTGCTTGCTCTAGATTTTCTCCCACTGGAACTTGGTCTCAAAGCCTGTGCCAGCTTTTATATTCAGAATCAAATCTGCAGCTAGCTAGTTACCTGCAATTGCCAGAAAGAAGAGGATAAAGAAAATGTAATTCCAGACATCTGGCAATATGAATGATGCATTCATTTATACCTTTGTTTAACCTCTGATTTTTGAGTGCATTGTAGTATGGCTATAGAGAGGGGATCAGAGAGTACAAATATTTTCTTGCCTAATATTGGAAGTGATCCAAAACCCTCTGATTTCTGCTAAACAGATTTGGGGTGGAAATGTAAAGAAGTGCCATGTAGATGACTCTTACATAAAAGCTGCTTTCCTGATGCAGTGATGACATCTCTAGGATCTGTGGGAGCTTTATTTTTTTTTGCTGTGGCTTGTTCTGCCTTTGTTTCTCAGAAGATACACCAACTTAAATTAGCTGATGGTTCCCTGCACTTCTGCATTTCCCCAAAATGTTTTGTACTGATGGAGAAGGCAGTCATGCCTGTTGTGGTCACATGACCCCTTCCCTCTTAGTGTCCCCAGGAAGAGGAATTGCTCTAGCAGTAGACACAATGGCTCTGAGTACACCATGGAAGTGTGGAAATTGGGAGTACATACAGCTGCTCAGTGGGGGGGAGGAGTGCAATTTCTAATGACTAATATTTCACATAAGCTAGCGTGCTGTTTATTTTCTCTAAGAACCTTTCTAAATGGCTAAAAGGTTTATTTCCCCTCTCTCTGTTTCTCTGTTTAGCAGGAAGGAACGTCCTAACTCTCTGAATGTCTTCCCCCTCGCGGATGGCATGGTACGTGGGCAGATAGGGGCCAAGATCATCCCAACACTGGACCACTGGCACCTGAGTGACCTCGGCCAGCTGCAGTCCAACTCCAGCTACAAGGTTTTATAGACCATCATGGAGCAAGGGTTTCCCACTGTCCTGCTGTCAACAGCATCCCATGGTTTCATTAAGATGGAGACCAGTCTGTGTCCATAACCCTTTGCAGCCTCTCCTGCTGTCCGTCTGCCTCCTTGGTAGCTGTGCTGTGGGAAAATATTCTTCTGGAGATCTGGCATGTAGTGTGGGAGGGATTTGACACAGCTCTTCATGCTTCTTGTCTCAGCGATAATCTCCTTTACTTGGCTGGCCCCAGGTTGAGAGGAATGCATGAGGAGGTAGTTAGAGATTTAGGGAAGATAAATACTTTTTTTTTTATAGCTTATTTGGGAAAGGAAGTAGTGGAACCTGTGCCCTCTCTCCCTCTTGATAAGAGCAGTGCTTTTGCACCTCAGCGGGACCAGGCATTGGGTTGCACTTGCTGTCCAGTGTTTGTCCTTTTTGACTGCTGTTCTGGCCTTCTTGTCTTCAGTAAAAAGATCTTCTAACCTTCTCTGGATGCCCGAGTCTTGCACTGTGCTTAAAGGTCTTCAGTTCCTCATACATCTTGTCATTGCTCTAGACTGGCATTGTCTACCTTCAGTACACTTGTCACCTTCAATGCACTGCCTTCTGCACTGGGGCTTGCATGAAAACAGCACTGCAAACAGTGCTGAAGCAGCTGCATCGTTCTGTCTGTTGCTTGTGGTGATCTTCTCTGCCTCTCAGAGACTGGTCTGAGTCCAAAGACCCAGATGTACTCTTAGCTGACAGCCCACTGCAATTGTTTACAGTTTAGACTGTACATGGTGACTGACATTTCTCACGGGCTGTACCTGTAGATTTCTCAAAGTCTTTGTGCTCAGGATCCCACCAAATTCCTCTCAAATGATGTTCCACAAATGCTTGGTGACAGGCATGAGAGCCAGTGGTGCATCTACCCAGCGTGGCTTACAGTATGTCCTGCAGTATCCCATAGAGCTTCTGGTCAGCTGTAAAAGTGTTTGATAAAATTTACTTTCTCTCTGCCTGGAATTTGTAGAACCTCAGGTGATTTATATGTCACATCCAAGGACTTGTGTCCTTCTGAGAAGTTGTAAATCACTAATCATGTACATTGAGGCAGTAAAGGCAATGAAGATGGGGGGGGGGGGGAGAAAAAAAAACCAACTTGTACCCATTCTGCATGTCTCCAGATTACATTAATGGACTTTGGCCTGAGGGACTCTGCAGCAGTGGCCTCCTTGATGCATAGCATAAGAAATTTCAACAAATTTAAAATTTATGCAGGAAACAAAGCAGCAACTTCCCTTTTTTAGCACTACATTTGTAAAGTAGTGAGGCCTAGCACAGCACAAACCTTATCACTTTGGCAGCCCTCTGCCATCATGGTAGCTGGAAATCGAAAAGCATGATCTTCAGGTAGGGTGGAGACTGTTCTTGGAACTCAACCCCTGCTGTAGTGCTAGAGGTAGAGAAGTTTGGGAAAGGTAGCAATTTGCAGAGTTCCTGTTGGGTCCTACAGTAATTTCTGGAGAGCTTTGCCTGGAATTGGGGAATAATAATGCCACAGGGCAATCATGTAATTAAGGATGGTGGAAATGAAGATAGAGCATGAATGTGTTTCTTCAGGCTAGTGCTGTGCCAACACAACACTGCTGCAAGGACACAAACAGCAACGAAAATGCACAGAGACTAATCCATTTCTGATTCTGGAACCAGTTTATTCCTTGGGATCTCCAGACAGTGCTGCACACTATGGTGTAAACGTGCCCTCAAGCTGTCTAGCGATCAGGCATTTGTAGTGGGGATTGATTTTTAGGGAAGAGCTGGGAGGATGTTGAGGTTAGATCCATCTCCCACAGACTTGCTAAGGCATAATTCTTTAAGTGGTACCATTGCAGAACTTCTGAAAGAAGTTGAGTGGATCTCGCTAATAACCCAGCATCTGCATTGCAGGAGAATTCAGCAAGAACCCAGATAAATTGGAAGCTTTAATGTCTTAAGTTCAGGTAATGGAGGGTTACTGATTGTATCTTAGTGATTTATCGGTGCTGCTGTGAGGGGAAAAAAAAAAATCCATTTATGGTCACAAGAAAGCTTTGTGCAGAAGCAATAGTGTGTCAGATGTATCTGATGGGTAGTGTGTTGCTTGTTAGGGAAACTCCGAAGTGGGATGCTGGGTTTAAGGAGACTAGCCTGTAGGGTGGAGTTGGAGAGCTTGGGCTGTGGAGAACTCGGGTGGGGTGGTGTGCTACAGGGGTTTTCCTGAGAGTATGGAGCAAACCTAAGAGTAATTAAAGGATATGATCGACTGACTTACTAGGTTTGCAATTTGGAATGGAGATTTTTCCTCCCACAAGCGTCTTGCACACTCTCTGACTGACTTTGCTACTTCTTAAGTGTTCTGCATGACTGAAATCTCAGCAGTACTGCTCATGCTCTCCTTACCTCTTCTTCAGCAGCTCTGGTATTTCACTGACATCCAACTGCACATACATGACTCACCTTCCCAGTATGTATATTCTGACTTTTCTGACTAGTTTTCATGGGGCCATACTGTAGTTACATTTTAAGTGTCCTTATATACTTATTATTACTGTTTTCTATTTTAGTTGCTGCCATTATTTTATGTTCAGTTTTACATTTACTTTATATAATGTTTTGGAGATGAAAGTCCTTAACATTTTTGTTTTTATGTACTATGCTTTCAGTGTTATAACCATACAATTGTGGCTTCTCATGGTGACATAAGACTGCTATGAATGTTGGGCCTTTGCAATGCATTTTGGAGGTCACTACTACACATTTGATGTTTAGGAGGTTGACAGGTATGGCTGTAGGTAAGTGGTGGTTGTGGAGAGTATTCTTTGGGTGAGCTATGGGTTATGGAGAATGGCTCCTACACTGTAGAGGAGAGCCATACACTTGGTGGAATACTTAGCATTAACGAAGCACTCAGGACAATAGAAGGAAGATACCAGCAAAGGTTAATAGAGCTTCTGGACTGTGAAGAGGAGTGCCGTAGTAGTATTTACGTTTGGGAGGAATTTCTCCAATGCAGGCTGGTATGTTGATAAAGTATGTTTTCGAGCTAAATGTAAAACTTAGATGTATAACCAAAGAATAAGTGAAAGATCAGGGTAATTATTCACTGATATGTTCCAAGTGAGGGGCAGGTTATGTCATTAAAGAGGAAGTTAAAGGATATCTCTGATACAAATACCACCCTATAGACACTGATGGTACAAGGCTTCTGAATGACATCTAGTTCCTAAAAACAGGGAATGACATGTGGATCTACCTGGATGTCTCTTTTACAGTGCTAAGATGCTCATGGACTTTAGTTATGCTTATAGACTTATCAGTGGGTACAAGAACATCTCTGAATCCTTTCATCCAACACAAGTTCTGTTTGTGGAAAGAGGTTTTATGGCCTCACTTGACACTTGATGCTCTTTGTCCCTTTGTACATTAGAAAGCAGAGCAGGCAGACTGCAGTTGAAGTAGTACAAGGGTTACTGCATCATATTTGTTCTCAAAAACCTGTTTTGTTTTGGGTTTTTTTTTTTTTTTTGTTTACATATTAGGAAAGTAGCTCCTAAAACAGGCATATGAAGTAGAGGTGGGAAGAGTGGTTCTCACATGTAGCAACCAAAGTGGAAAAGTTCCCATCTCAGTCTTGACGCTAGAATCAGCAAAGGTGCAAGGAGATGATTTGAATGTCCATGTGGGAATGTGGGTGCTGTTTGGACTGACAATGCAGAAACTATATACAAAATATGGATTGTACTTAATGGTGACACAGTTTTAAAAAATCTTAATTTACAATATAATAATGCACAGATGCAGTGACAAACCTTTGACTTCCACAGTGCGGTGTACGGCAAAGTAATTTGAGATAAGCATACAGAGGCCAGTCTAATTAAAGGAGGATCTTAATAAGATTCCAGATTGTTTTTTAAAAAATGTGGCTGCAAAGGGTTAAGTCACCATTTTTTTTTTTTCAATATTCTTACTCATCTCATTTTGAACTTTTTTTGTCATGCTGTGAGGTTATTATTAGAACAAGAGAACAAGACTTTCAAATTAGTGAAGTGAAACAGTGTCAGAGCTCCAGCGTTGGGAAGCTAAGAGCAACCTCTGAGCCAGAATCAGGATCTTTCCAGTACTTGCACATGGAGAGGAAAGTAATAAGGATTAAAGCTGGGTCTGGATGTGCAGATGCTGAATGTCACTGCACCCAATTACAACTCATTATCACATATAACTCAACCTTAATTAGGCAGCTCCTTGCAGGCAGTAATTAGAGTGGGCTGCTGTGAAGAATGGTGAGATCTCATTTGGTCACAGCATTGGTCAAGATGTTAATTGGCTGACTGTGAAGTAGTGCTGCTTTAATTGACAAACAAGGCTCACAGTATAAAATCTGACAGAGCCTTGAAAGCCTCCTGTGTTTTTTGAGAGGTTGCATTAAAAGAAATGGGGCTGTAACGTCTGTAAGGCTGAGAGCCATTTCACACTGGGATTTCATCTCCTATGTTAATTTGTCAGCTTCTTTTTTTTTGAATTTTTGGGTCTTGTCATCCTATCATTTGGAAGTGGGGAGACCACGTCTGTTTCTGCTGTATTGTCAAGCTGGACCCATGCCTGGCTAGCTTCTGCATAAGATGGTATGAGGACATTGGTCTCCTGCACTAGCAAAGTCAGACCATTCCTCCTTGGTATCCGCTTTGCTTCTGCAGTTCAGTGTCAAAACCACTTTGCTATTCTCTCATCCAGGCTGTATTGACGGCTTACAATAATGACATCATCTAAGACTTCATAAGAGCCACTTCAGATCCTTCCCAAGCAATATCCATGTTGCCTTCCAGTCTTGGGAAATTCTGGCCTAGCTTACGCAAGTGCCAAAGCCCTTCAGCTTCCAGTATCATCAGTATGAGCTGCAGGTGCTTTTCACTTACAAGGCCACCTTTCCTGAGACGTGTGATGAAGAGAGCACATACTGATTGATGTGAAGATCGGTGTTTAGCAGTAAAGGAGAAAGGCTGTAAGTCCTTTCACAAGTGGGATTTGCTTGCTGAGTTCAGCACGAGAACTTACTGCTTCATTGTGATTGCAGTGCCTAGTGTCACCAGGAAGCACTGGACATGTAGCTGGTACAGCGAGCAAAACTCATTCTCCATAATGCTTTAAGGCAGCCATACACCAACCAGTGGGAGTTTAATTGAAATGTATAGCTGTGCTTTTCCCTTTTTGTTCTTCCCCCACCTTGGAATTGCCATAGTGCCCCCAAGATGAAATGTCTGAATCCGGGCAGTCCTCAGCAGCTGCCACACCGAGCACCACGGGAACCAAATCCAACACTCCCACGTCATCTGTGCCCTCTGCTGCTGTCACACCCTTGAACGAGAGCATCCAGCCCATCAGTGAATACAATGGCACGACCAAAAGCAGTAAGAGGGCACGAGAAAAGCGGAACAGTCGGAACATGGAAGTCCAGGTCACGCAGGAGATGAGGAATGTCAGCATAGGTATGGAAGCTGGAACTTGGGTGCTTGATCATTAGAGTAATTGATTTCTCAGTGCATGTGTCCCTCTATTACAGGAAGAGGCTGGGAGACTGAGGAGTAATCAGCTTGATAAGTACAGAATTTGAGGTAGCCTTACTTAGAAAGATACCTGAGCAAGACAATACTAATTGGATGCTAGCAGTTTTCTGGGTAGCGAGATTTTAAAACATTAGTATTATTAATAGTTTCACAAATATGCAAGATGGGATCAGGTTATTGAGTTCAGTCCCCAGCAGTTGCGTTTAGCCATGTCATAGAACCTCTTTCATGAACAGTCAAGTCCAGTCTTAGTCTAACTGAGCTTTTGGAAAGCTGTTTCTGGACCTTGTCAATATGATAGTTTCAAGCTTCCATTAAGTATTCTCTCAGATTTATTTGCAAGTATTTTATATCTGGTTGTTCATATGCCAAATTTGTCAGTTAGGTTAAATAATTATTTTCCCTTCAGTGTGTTTATCTCACACCGTGACTTGTTTAAAAATAGCAATTACATCCATCTGTTTTTCTCAGCTAAATACATTGTTTTCTTTTAGTCCGTAGAAGTTACAGTTGTTTTCCTTCCACTCCCTAGAGTCCTTTAGTAATTTGAATTCAGGGTTTCTTGTTAGGAAAGCCATTGACTAAGCCTGTAGCACCAGGTTGTTAAATAAGGACAATGATGTAATAGTGCAATAACGTGATAAAAGCCCCCTCCTGTGCTTTTTAATATGGCTATGCCAGTGTAGTGTCTGAGCAACTCCCAGCCTGTATTGTATTTAGACTTACAGCAGCCTTCAGACATGAGAATCAGTCTGAGGTGATGAACTTGAATACAAGGGCTGTAAAACTAGTTGAAGATTGTAAGGAAAATCTGTGCAGTAGCACAGGGATGAGCGTAGGTCTCTGAGGTTAGCATCTGAACCAGATGGTCATCAGTTTGCCTAATACAGAGGAAAATCCTCTGCTGACATTCACAAGCTGGTTCCTAATAAATTAAGACTATAAAACAACATGTAACATCTTTTGTTGTAGCATTTGAATGAGAGTTGTCATGACTGAGTCCCATTCTGTATGTGTATTAGCAGCTGAGGAGGTCCCGGGGTCACAGATTCAATCTGCCCAAAACTGGTGTACTTCTCCATAAAAGCAGATGGCTTCTGCATAGGCAACTATGAAATTGTTATCTGCTTGGTGATCTTGGCCAAGGCAAGTCAGTATAAACATTGGTATCAGAGGGGCTGAGCAGGGATGTCAGTAGTTAGAATGCCCTAAAAATACTTACTCTTATTTTTACAGTTGCTGCTTTACAAGCTTGTTTACTATCAATAACTTTCTTTGGTCAAAGTCTGCTCTGTTCTGTATGTGTGCAGCTCTGAAGTCATTGTGCATGTGAAAGGTTTTTTTTTCTTGGTGGAAGTACATTCTGGAATCTGCTCAAGGCAGATAGTTTTATCTTTCCTATGTGTGTTGCATAGTCAACCTTTCAGCTATTTCTCATACGAAATGCAAAATCAGATCTCTATGCTGAGGAGAAACACAGATACTTGAATTTTAATTAGGTATTTTATGCATATATAATCAAAGTGTCTGTCAGTGATGCATGTCTTAGAGCTGGACTACCAAAAAAAAGGTACCCAAAGGTATTTGCAGAAAAGCTTCCCAGCTTGAAAAAATAAAGAAAAGGAAGCCTCTGTTGCTGTGAGCTTGAGAACCACTGGTGTATGGATGTCTGCTTTGGCAACAGATACACATCATGCTTTGTCTTCAGACATCGCATTTGTTTCCAGCTGGTGCACAGTGCCAGCCTAAAAGAATAAAATCAACACTCAAGTTGTCATGGGCTTTGTATGTTTGGCTACTGACGCCGTTTAGAAAGGTGAAAATTTCACATCTAACATCACTGGGGGACTAACTCAGTTTACAAATTAGGTCTTTAATCCTTCAAGGATTTCTTGCATGAACAGATACTGTGTTCATATTGCTTGTTTAGAATAAGTGCAGGTCTGAGCTTTTGAACAGTTTGGTATCCAATAATTGTGACTTGTCAAGAGGAGGAAGTTCCTCATTCTTTAAATTCTGGCTTCAGGCTGTAGATTATACAGAAGCCAGAGTAGATTTCATGTATCAATTTTTAAGTTAAATTTCACTGTAATGCTTATCTAAAACAGTCGTAGACTTCAGAATTTTCCATCCTGTAGATGTCCCAATCCTGTAGATCATATGTATTGTCTTACCTAGGAATGGGCAGCAGTGATGAGTGGTCTGATGTTCAGGACATCATAGACTCCACTCCAGAGCTGGATATGTGCCAAGACCTCCGCCTGGAACGCACTGGTAACAGGTATTGATTGTGACTTTTCACTGTGTGCTCTGTCACTTGGTTTTACGAGGAGTGAGGATTAGATACCGTGGCTCACACAGAGTTCAAGGTGCAGCTGTTTGAGAAAGTTCATGTATTATGTGTAATGCATATATGAGGGGTCCTGGCCTTTGAGTACTCCAGAGAAGGCAAATATCTGCTGGTAATCTGCAGAAGGATCTGACCAGCTAACTCAGAACTGGGCTTGTTTGTTTTCCTGGATCTGGGAGGATGAAGAAGTGGAGCAATAAAAGGTTTAAGACAGGCAAAGAAGACATGGGCTTAAGCGACCAGGAAGAGGGAAAAGATGCATTTGTCTAATAAGAGATCAGTTCTGAATTCAGTTTTAAAACCTCAAGCTTTTTTCAGTTCTAATTTTTTCAAGCATTTGAAGAGCAGGAGCAGTGCTGCTCCATGAGGGAGTGATCCCAGTCCTGCAGGTTCTGAGCAGAGAGGGTAGAGGGCTGATAATGAGCTCCATCAGCAGCCCCAGACAAGACAAGAGAATGAATTCAGGCCCAGTGCTGCCCATGAGCAGCAGGAGACAGGTACAGGGTTGAAGATGGGCACACCTACAGGGTAGATCAGAGGACTGAAGGCACAGGCCTGAAGTTAAAGGGAGCCCTTGGACCAGTGAGTGAGTGCAGGTCCCAGGTGAGGCTGGTTAGAGCAGTTTTGACCCACCAATGCACTCAGGACATTGATAGAGTTCAAGAAATTAGCAGACTTTTACTGAATTACTCTGCTGCTCTGGTTCCTATCCATCATCTGTTTTGTGCTAAATAGGAGGCTCCTTAGTGGTTATTTTTGGCACCATATTTCTGTGAGGCATGTATTAGTGCAGAGTTATTAGTCTAGGTAACTTGATTCATCTTTACTAAGGTCAGGTGCTTAATTTTACAGGATACATTAATTTTTGCCCTCTTTCAGTAGGTAATTTGGCACTACACCAGCAGAAATGACCCCCTAGCTCTTACAGGTATGCAGAAGATAGTACTCTGCCAAAGTTAAGGTTTTCTCACGGGATTTGCGGTGTTGAGCACCTTCACTGAGAAGGGTATGAGCAGCAATAATAGATCATTTCTCAACCGTGAAACCCCATGCAGTTAATGCATATGAGTATGTAGGATGCATGGGCAATTTTTAGCATCGGGTGCAGGAGGAATCTAGGTAGCTGAAACCGCTCTGTGTGGGGAAGACAAAAGTGACTGATGAGATCAGGTGGAAAATTAGTCAAGCCCAAGGAAAAGAAGGGAATGGGAGAGGATTGCTTCACTGGGAGCTCTTTAGGCAGTGATCTCTAATCCAGGTAGTGAGACTGGAAGCTACAGGAGACACAAGCTAACTTGTGCTTGCAGCTTTAAAAGCAGAATGCTTTTGAGATACATAAAGCTTCTGAAAATTCAATGCTGAAGAGGTAGACTCAAGCTGAATTAGGTCTTCAGGTCAGATGCTGAGTGCTGGCTGCTTTTTGTCACTTGTGATGTCCATTAGTCTGTGTGATCTAATTAATTGTGGTACAGTCACAGCACCCATTTCTAGTTCCTCAGTGCTCTCAGATATCTGGGTAGCTGTAATTTTTCTGTAATTGAAAAAAAGCACTTTTTTTTTTCCTCTTTGCTCTGCAATGTCAGAGGCAGCTACCGCACCCCATTTGTAGCATCCAGGCTTTATCACCAAGACTTAATTTATCCAAAAATGAAGCCACAAATCTTGAGAGAATCTCCAGTGGTACTGACCTTTCTGTTAGAGTGCTGGAAAAATGGCAGACCCTCTCTTTGCCTAGCTGATTGCCCTCATACAAGGCAGGGCACTTAGAAGTGTTTATACCCACATTAACACTGTGTTTTAGAGTAGACAGCAATAATCCCAGCAGTTGCCTCACCTCCTGTAACAGTTGGGTTTTTTTCTGTTTGAGCCATGAGACTGTCAAAAAAATGGTACAAAAGATATTAAGAGGTGGAAACATGCTCACATATGATATGATTAGAAAACATTAGCATTGATTTACCTTTAATGAAATACATTTTGATGATATATGAAGAACCATTTCAGTGCCTAGACTCACATAAAGAAGAAATGAACTCTTCAGGCTGATTTCACTTGCTAGTTGTCGAAGAAGAAAGGACCATTGCCATTTTCAACAGTTGACTCCTTATCTGATTTTACTGCTGTCTAAGTGTCCTGGTTCGAGTTAGAACTATCTAAATTGATAGGAGTGTGGGAATCCTTGCAGAGTCGTAAAGTCAGAGCAGAGAGCATCTGCGAGTTGAAATTTTTCTATTAAATATTGAATAGTCATTAACTATTACTATTTAAAAGAAAGTCATCTGGACAAACATTGAGATTGTACATGACAGATACTTGTCCTTGATATGGGGAATAAAATGTTTTTTTCTTTACTCAAAATGATTCCTGAATTGGCCCATGTTGACCAGGTGGAATGGATGTTTAAGGTTTTGATCACAGTGATCTGGGATGCTCAGTATTTCAGAGAAAGATGTTCTAGCTTAAATGTTGCCAAGTAACAAGTGTTCTTGTTTGTTTGTTTGTTTGTTTGTTTTCTTCCAATAACAGCCCAACACAGGGGATTGTGAACAAGGCATTTGGCATTAACACGGACTCTCTGTATCATGAACTTTCTACAGCAGGGTCCGAGGTTATTGGTGATGTTGATGAAGGAGCAGATCTGCTAGGTAAAAACTTGTTTAGAATCATTCTGTTTTCTCTGGTACAATGACAACTATATTAATCTTCTAGAAGCACTGAAATTGTATTTTTTTTCAGAACATGGATGTTTAGCTTTTTAAAAAATGGCATGGAAATTGAGACATTACGTGACTGAAATACATCCCTGCAGTACAGTAATGCTAACCTACAAAATAACTTAAACTGTTGTGTAACTTTCAGTTGGGTTGTCTTTATTTGTGTAAGTTGCATAAAGTATTTTTCTATAGGATTCTCTCACACAAACAATTCAAATAAAAAAAGTTGTTCCTTCTGCTCCCTCCCCCAGCTTTTCCCCCTGGTAATTTTAGCAATTTCGCTTGGAATAAAGTGTTTGTTTGAAATTTGCAAAAAAGTAACTCCTTTTGTTAAGTTTTTGAAGTTTAAATGGTATGGAAATATTATGGTCTATATTGCAGTATTTATCTTTTTATAGTCAGTGTAAGAGATGTAGTAATTCACTTTTTAGGCTGATTTTGAAGGAGCTTGTAATACCTGAAGTATGGTTGTATTTTGTGTTCCTGACTAGGACTTCGAAGTGGTTGGAGAAATAGCTTTGCCCCACATAGCACTCTGAGCCCTTGCTGTACGTTTTGGTATGGGACTCTTGAGTATCTAGACTTTAATTCATGACAGAAGTGAAGCATCGTAAGTCCTCCTGACTGTTTCCCTGAATCGGGACAGTATGAGGTTTTCTTTTATTGCTTCATTTAGGGAGCCTTAGGAGAGATGAGGACTCCAACAATATGCCTTTTATACAGGTAGTAGCAAGAGATCTGACCTGAAAGTGTACATTTCCTTTTTAGTCATTGCTGGTGCAAGCTTATGGATTATCTTTTAAGTTTGGTTCTGTGTATATGTCCAGAACAGGATGAGCTGAATCACGTCACAGATATTCAGCAGCTCACCTTCACAGAAATTAAATTAGGAAGATACGTTTATCAACTTTGAATATGAGTCTTGTATCAGGACCCTCTAAAAGGGTGTGTTTCTGCTGAGAGGATAGATTGTACCATATTCACTGTAGACTTCATCATGAAGACGTGGACTGAATACTGGAAAGGAGGTTAATACAATATTTCTTGCTATATATATCTAAGACAAAATATCGGTGGTTGTTACTGCTATAGGCAATAGTGTGACTGGAATGTAAGCACAAGATCCAGACTATCATCAGAATGCTTCCAGTACCTTTTTGATACGTAATGATTTGTGGGTTCTTTCAGAAGCACAATGCTAGCCCTGCAGCATGCAAGAGAGCTCTCATGCATGGATTGATGACTGTTGGCTTGAAATGTTAAAAAAAATTTATTGTTTCATCTCCAACTTGAGATTGCCAGAAGAAAAAATTCTACAGAAGATTCAGGTTGAATGCATAGCCTTTCTCTGCCTGCAGTTGGAGCCAATGTGCAGATACTCACAAAATTAAAAATTTAGAAGGAAAAACAAGATTTCCAGCTTTAAAAATCACCTGCATGTTAGCAGTTATTGCAGAAGGGCTGGGACTCCTGCTTAAAGTGAAGATGACAGAGTAGGAACTACATATGACAGTTAAAGCTTCATCTACCTGCTGTGATTTTCTGGTTTGAGCAGAGCAGCAAAACTCTTACAGGTGGCTATTAGAATTAACTCTTACAGGGAGGCTGTTAGAATAGGAAGGTGTCTCCTGATTCCTTTTCAAGCCTGAGAGATGGACTGTGATGAAATCTGGTAGTTCTGTGAGTTTTGTGTGAGAAATGTTAATCTAATGAATCCTTAATTACTGAGTTCTGGCTACAGACTCTGTCCACATAAAAGTGTTTCTTAAAATGAAGACATGTTGCAAGGATGTACAAAGGGAGGAAGGCAGAGAAAGATCTTAGAGGTCATGTCTCTGACCAAGAAATGAGATTTGTACTTTTTTTTTTGGATTTGTGCAATAGGAAGCACTAAGAACATCTGGTAAAGGTGGAAGCAAAAGGCTAGATCATTGTACTGACAAATCTGTCAACATTATTAAAAAAATTGCTTTTTTTTTGTCAGAGCAGTAGCTGTCAGGCAAGTCTGTTTCTTGAGTGGAAAATCTCACTCATTCTTTGTGGATATCTACAAAGAGGTCAACAGCTCTTGGTTACAAACTTTGCACTCTTTGCAATTTTTTAATATAAAATAACGAACAAAATATGTGGTTTTCACACACCCCAACCCCCTCTAACACCGCTTTACGTATACAGGGGTTTGTATAGGAATTATTCTGGACAAAAACGTGGAGTGAGAGCAATTCTTTATTCACATGTGGTAATTATAGAGCAAATTCCCTTCTTCCTCACTATGGCCTTAGGAACACTAGTTGGCTGTTTTTCTGTGTATTCACTGTTAATCACAGGTTCTTACCTCCCCAACCTGGGTAGACCCCCTTCTCCCATCTCACCCTTCCTGTTCTTCCCTATCCCAAGAGTTTCTGGATGCAAAGGAGCACTGGCAGGTTAGTTGTGCTATGGGCAGGTCCTTCTTTCAGTTTTAGGATGCCCAACTGCATTTGCTTTGGAGATTAAAACCTACCTTTAAATAACAGAGGTTTTGGGGTGAAGACAGAAATGTAGCCATATTAGAAGTAAGTTTATGTATAGTTTTTTGTACAGAGGTTGAAATAGGAGTATCAAACTGAGTCCTACCACTGCACTGAAAAAACAAAGTTCTTAAATGCAACTATTTATCTCTTGCAAACTGAAGTATCACTGGAAAGCACATTTATTACCAGAAGATCTATTTGCTAAAATCACAAGGGGAGGGGAAATGAGAACGTAGTGGGAATAGCTGCTCTGCATTTAGTGGTACATGACCAAATAAAGAGAAAATAAAGGTTTATCCAGTTCAGGAAGATGTGATTGCCTGAGATTCATGTCTGGAAAACTGGGGGTGGCTGAGGCATGTGGTTGCAGTTGTACCACAGGTTACCCTCCCTTGACTTTTTTTTTATGTCCTGTATGTAGAGTCATGCCATCTACAGTCATGGCAGGTCCTGTCCTTACTATTTCATGCCTTTTGACATTGAAATGGCTGAATCATTGTTAATTTTTTTTGAACAAAATTTTTATTTTGTTGGTTTCAGTCACTGATTGATCCTTTTTTCACTTCCTTTTTTCCCTTGTCTCTCTGTGCTTCGCTGGACATGGCCCATAGGGGAGTTCTCAGGTGTGTATCTCCTCTGCTCAGTTTCCTTTCTTGTTTCTTTTTACCTTGTTGAGGTCGAATGACGTGGTATACACGTGTGATACTCCCCTGCTCTTGTCCAAACACGGTTGGCTTTGCTGACTTCTCCTACCTTTGCCTTGCCTGGTTGCCTTGCATCAGTGAGTCCCTGAGCAGCAGGATACCCCCACTCTGTGCTGACACGCCTGCTGCGTTTCAATAAGCTTTTCTTGTGTGGCTTTATGCAGGTTTGCTCCACTGTGTTACACTGGCCTGTCACTAAAGGTCTTGGGGCTCAAAGTTCTTTTTTTTTTCCTGTCAGGACAGGTGCTGTGCTTGGAGCAGAGCTTGGTACAGGACTGAGTTAGCTTCCCACTGTCCTCTCAGTGAACCACCCTGTGAGGAACCCCTCCGTGTGCATGGTGGCCACTGTGGGTTAGTTGATGCATACTGGCCCTCTTCTGAAATAGCTGTAGTGATAAGACAGACACTTTCTTGATGGATTAGAGTGGCAAAACCTCTGCTTTCCTGGAAGCTTGCCTTCCTGGCAGGAATTTTAAGTGATAGCTGTCTTTTGGTGAAGGAGACTTGCTGCCTTAGGACCACACTCTGTTATCAAAAGGTTTGAACCTTTCCATGAAAGGCACCTGGGCCCTGATGCAATTTCACATGAAGTCAAGGAGGTCTCTCTTGATTTCAGTGCAAATTGGATGAAGTTTTCCCTGTAGTAAAGGTAGGTGACTTAACGCAGACATGATAGTGTAATGCTTTGTGGAGATGAGCTCTGTCACATTCCTTTGCCTCTTGATGTTGTCTCTGAGCTTACAAAAGAAAGGGATGGCATCATACTTCCTTTTAGTTCAAACTGGTTTTACTGGAAGCTACTTCTGTGGTCATTTCTCATAAAACCTCCCACTGAAGCTGAGTTGGAGTTTATTGCAGTGTGGAGGTGGATTTGGGCCTATGCAAAAGTCCAGATGAGAACTTCGATATCCAGCTCCCTTCTGTTTTGCCTTCTGCCCTTGTCCTTCTGTCACCCTGTTCATAATGTCTGTTGAACTGCCTTTGTTTTGGGGCTGTTAAACCCAAAGACATGTGTAGTCAGGGGAAATGATGAAGATGGAAGAAACAGATGAACTCATCTTGATCCTGTCCTGTCATCTCCAGTGTAAATCCCTGTTAGGCCAGGCTGCAGCAGCAGGAGGTGTAGATTAGTTACTACTGAGCGTCACAGCCACTGGCACCACTGGCACCACACACAGATGTACACATGCTGATGAGCTGCTCTGTTTGCTATTTACAGACTGGTACTTAATGGCTGCTTTTTTTCTCTTCCTTTCTTCCCCTTTGTCCCCATCTCCTTCTGTTCCCTTTCTCGTATGGGATGGCTCTCATAGTACGGGATGATTTCTTTGGTAAGGCGGAGGCCTTTTTTCTTTTTTTTTTTTTTTCTTTTTTTTTTTTTTCCTTTTTTTATTTTCTTTTTTTTTTTTAATTTCTTCCATTCACTCAACATCCCTCCATATGTCTTGCATTACCTTGGTTTGTTTTTTTGTGATGGTGTTATCACCTCTCCAAGAAGCAGGACACAGCTGGTCAGTAGCAGTGGTTTGGAGATTCTCCTCTGTTTCTTTAGTCAATTATCCACTTTGATGCTTCACACTATTTGCCTGGCTATGGGAGATGAACAGTGTAGGATGGGCTCTGTCCAGACCTCTCTTCCCTTTGCTCCACACCACAAATGGGTGAAAAGATCTCCCTTTTTATCACTCAAAAAATGTTGTGGGTTTTTTTCTTCCCATTACAGCCTGCATAGGGTTATCTCAAAGTGTCCATTCTATGGCTCTGGGAGGCTTCATACCTTTATTGAAAGACTAGCCCTTCAGAAATCTCACTGGTTAAAGCACTGGGCTGTCACTCTGTCACACGCAAATAATGTAGAAGCTGTGGTGAGGATGACGATAGTTGGGATGCTCTATGATTTCTAGTTCTGGCATGATAGCCCGCTTTCTTCACCAGTGTTCCTTTCTCTCCCCAAAACAACTGCAGAGGGCAATAGATGTCTCAAGAATGGGAAGGAAAAAGATTTAGTCCAAAAAACTGGGAATGAACTCTTTCCCTTGATATCCCTCAGCACCTGTAATGTCCTTGTGCCATTTTAATGTCTTACTGGCTAAATATTTGATCCTTTGCAGAATCACTAAAAATGAACAACAGAAAGATTTAATCAATAGATAACTTCCTGGTCTTTGGTAATGTGTGGCAACCCATAAAAAAAGGGCTATGGGTCATTCACCTTACCAAACGAAAAATAAAAACTAAACTTCGGTCTATACAGCAATTAGTGTCACATTTTTTGCTGTTTGCAATACTCTTTGACACAGCATCCAAAGAACATGTTGCCTGAAACATCAAAGTGATTAATTATCTGTCTACTAATTTTTCAGAAGTTACTTGAAAATGCTGCTTCTTTCTCATTCATGCTGGGAATTTGCTTTTGCCATCATAAATTCACCTCATTTACCTGTGGGAAGAGGATCTGTATGTTGGAGTGTTGTGATGTATTCTCACTTCTTGTATGGTGCCATGTTTCTCTAACTTCCATTTACTTCCAAGTTTGTGTTGTTTTTATTTTATCGCAAATAATGGATCATGAAAACTGTTGATGTCTTTGCTGTAAAGGAAGAGGTAGTTCAGAGGGCAGGACAAGGAGCACATCAGCACAAACACTGATGGTTGTGAGACTTCTTCATACTCTGGGACCTGTGGTGAGAAATGAGCTGCAACCCTCAGCACTGTCTCCCGACAGGGAGAGACCTCTTTGCCTTTAGTTCTCAGGTGGCCTCTATTCTCCACTGTAAGACAGTGGAGCCAGCAAGTCCCTGGCAGCAGGAAACAATCCAGATGTGATTTTGGTCCCTAAATTCCTTTCCATTTGGTTTTATGAAATACCGAATTCAACCTTCACTCTTGTCATCAGATTTTTCAAAGTGCTTGCAACCCATCTGCGTATTTCAGTCATCATACATTGATGCCCAGTGCAAGCACAGTGTGTCTGATGTAGGTGTTTTCTTGAGTGTGTGTCTTAAGTGGTGGGACTGAGACTTCAGGTTTTAAACATCTTTGAGAAAACTGTTAAGGTAGATAGAACAATGGACAATCTAAAGTCCTACTAAAACTGCTCTAGTGGAAGGCTGATAATGGGCTCATGTGCATGAAACTGGTCACAGCAATATTCCCAGATCTTTTCTGAGAAACAGAAAATTTGGCTTATACTAACCAAGAAAGAAGACAAGTGATTTGTAGATCTGGTCAGAAATTTGGACAGTGTTCTGCTGTCCTCTGTGAAAAACCCATGACCTTCTGTCTTCTTTCTGTATGAGTGATGATAAAAAATGGTTGCAATAGCTCATGGCTGAACCACTGACTTGACTTCCTCTAATTGGCATTAGTGAAGCTCCCCTCTCTGTCCCTTTCAAGGGAGTCTGTGAAAGTTGGGGTAAGAATCTAAGTCTGAATTTGGGTTCTTTACAGAAGGACACATGGGTGTCTTTGTTTATCATGCATGGTCCTTCAGCAGGAGGTGCTGCACTCTCCAAAGTGGGACACAGAGGCCTAGGGAAGCCTAACAAAAGTGATCTCTTTTTCTTAAGCATGAGTCAGGCAGTGCCACACAAGCTTACTATTTCTAGGAGAGCCGGTGAAAACTGCCTGGCCTTTCTTTTCAGGAATGGGCAAAGAAGTGGGGAATCTGCTGTTGGAGAACTCGCAGCTACTGGAGACCAAGTAAGGAACTGTTGCGTGCTCTGAACTGCCTGCCTAGTTACAAATGAGATGTCATCTTGAAGTAGGACTTGGCCAGAACTCCTGCCTCACAGGGGCTTGCTCATTTATCTAACAGGTTCTCTTGAATACTTACTGTTCTTTCAGTTGTAGAAGACGGATTGCTCTTCTGAGCAACTTTCCTGTTTCCTTTCTGCAGGCACTTGGGTGAAGTGTCTGGGCATGTGCTGGTAGGGCCTGATCCCCACTTAAATCAATGGCAAGCTTTTAATTAACTTCAGTGGGAATTTAGGTGTAGGTCTCAGCCTCTCTTGGAGGATATTGCTGTTTATAAGCTTTTGTTTGCAAGGTTTGTTATTTGAAAAGAAAATTTTCTTACTGTTGAGAAGAGTTTTCAAAGGTTTAATAGTTGATAAAGGAGAAGCAGAAGCAGACAATGTAATGGACATTTTTTTCAAGAGATGCTGGCAAACCAGACATTAAAGCTAAGCAGCCAGGAAGAGGAAGGCAAAGTACTCCCAGAGGAGAAACTTACTATGGTAGGAAGCTGCTGATTTTAAGATCTTTCGGAGCTGATTGGAAGTGCTTATTTATATCACTGTCATCCACAATTATCCACAATTAGAGATAACCACAGTTCTGAAAGGCATGTATCAGACCTTCATTCTGTTAAAAATAGATTTGAACCTTGTGCAGGTGATAGGTTACCCTACACCTACTTTCTGCAGTATTCTGCTGTCTTCTTAAAGAGATGTTGGTTTGTCAGTCAGGATACAGGACTGGACAAATCTCATCATGGTATTTTCTGTGTTCTTCTGCAACTCCTTCTTGCCAAAATTTCCTTTTCCATAAGTTATAGCTGGAATGAATTGATTAAATACGCTCGTTTCAACTCTCCTTGTAGTGCCATGACTTTAGTTTCAGGTCTCTCTTATGGACAGCTGCTGGTTTTGGGCATTTTTGCTTATTGTCCCTTTCACACCTTTAAGAAATGCTTTGAACGTTGTGAAGAATGATTTGATTGCCAAGGTGGACCAGCTGTCTGGAGAGCAAGAAGTGCTGAAGGGAGAGCTTGAAGCAACAAAACAGGCCAAAGCCAAAATGGAAACCAGAGTCAAGGAGCTGGAGGAGGAGCTGAAAAGGTGAGTGATTCACACTCTGCCCCAGGGAGCTGGAAAGGACATGAGTGATAACCCCCCCTCCTCTGTTAGTTTTACTCTGTTTCCCTCATAGAATTTAGCATTGGAATTCAGAGGTAACTTAGAGAGAACTTCAAGGCTGATGGTAGATGGGTGAGATATTTTTATTGTTATACTGTTTTTATTGGGTTGAAATGGATTATTGAACCTTCGAAAACCTGCAAAACTTTCCTCCCTGGGATAAGGATTCTGCAGCAGCAACTGCAGATCCTGGAGTGAAGTGTTCAGAGTTTCAATTTGCAGTTGAAAACAGATAAATAAATAAAAGGGAATTTCAAACCGAATAGTTTTGTAGGAAACTGTCAAGAGCTTGGTGTGTGCAGCAGGCAAGACAGCTCTGAGAATGAATGCCCGCATTCATTTAATGAAAGGGCTAATACAGATTCCCACAACCAATATTTAAATTCAAGTATTGTTAATTGTTTCATTGTTCATGTTAAGAATGAGAAGGAGGAGCAGAAGAGATGTTCAGGTCCTGTGCAGGTAGCATTTGGAGATATCTTGCTTCTTATTTTCCATTCAAAGTAGAGAAAGGGAAGGCTGAATGCCCAGCAAAGCCTGTGACGATTTCACATCCATAAAATGAAAGATGACCATGGGACTTGGGGCTCAAAGCAACATAATTACGTGGTGACCATCTGTACATCGCACTATAGTATCTCAGTTTGGAGGACAGTGGTTGTTTTGCATCTGGAGTCTGGAAGGTTGCCTTTCTAATCTGAGCACAGAATCACCAACAGTAACACAGACTGGTCTCTGTTGCTCAAAATTTCTGAAATGAGAATAGTCTCACAAGCAGTGGAGATAGGTCTGATTTTTTTTAATGCCTTTTTGAGCTTCTCATAATATCCATAATATAATTATAATACATTACAGAGTAGGGACACGAACTTTTAGCTGGCAAGTGTGCCTTTTTAGGAGATGGACACAGCATTTATTTTTCTGCAGTGTCTTTACTGTAATAAAAGTGCGTGTAATTCAGATGAGACTGAAGACTGCACCTCAGCATGGAGTTTAAAGAAATTAAAAGCACTCAGACGTTTTATTAACATGGATTTGGTGTTGTTCTTTACCATTATGGCATTTCACCTTCACATTAGAGGCATTTTTCACTGCACTGAAAACAGAAGCATCCCAGAAGAACTTAACCCAACTTTTGCACTGCTGCTGCTGGCTCAGTTTTCCATGGTTAAGATCTCATCAAACATTTGGACATAGATTATGGTTCAGAAATAGAAATTGGCTGGACTGTTCCAGTGGTCGATATTTTAGTGCTTATATCAAATGTTCCAAAGAAACGGGACAATGTCAGTGAATGTGTTCAGAGTAACTAACATAGTGCAAGAGAGAGGGAAAAATACCAGTGAAGCATCTCATAATTTGTACACTTAGCTCACTGCTTGAAAACATTTCCTTACGATGCATGCAGACAAACCTTCCCATGGATGATTCCCCTCCCAAAACACCTCAGGGCCAGCCATGGTATCACTTGCTGGTTTGATGCCTTTCTTCCTGTTTCCTAGAGTGAAATCTGAAGCGATTGTTGCCCGACGAGAACCAAAAGAGGAGGTGGAGGATGTAAGCAGCTATCTCTGTACAGAATTGGTATATTACATTACTAAAATGCCTGCGGGGAAAGGGGGTTTATAAACTTACTCTATATCACTTCATATATATGAGTCCTGAGATGTAGATTGATGTGTCTTTGTTAATGACGAGGGCAAAGCTGGTATCTGTGGGTTGTTGCTGATGAGTGTTGCTAATAAGACAGATGCTGGGAGGTTACTTCTTCATATGACTTTCAAATCATAGTTTAGCAAAGATGAGCAGCCAACACAGTGACAATACCTTGCACAGTGTGGTTTCTGCAGGATGGTGCTGGAGCTGTACCCTGCCTAGTACCTTCCCATTTATCTGGTACTCCCTAATGTTGAATTACAGTCTAGTGTGCAGTGTGGTTTCTCTTGGGGTGCTGTGATAGTCCGGTTTCTCTGGAAGATCTTGTCTCCATGTTGGCAGTGAAGCTGTAAGCCATGAGGACATGGTGTGGTGAAGTCTAGGTTATACAGACAGTTTTGCAGCAGGAACTGCCTTATTTTATTAGTTCTGCAATCCCAATCTTGCAGCATTGTTTTTCTCATTATTTCTTTTACATAAATCAGTATCGCCTGTTACACAGCACAGGCAGAGAGGGCTCGTGGATTGCTCTATGACAGTTCTTCAGGCTATTATATAAAAAAAAAGGCAAACCAAAGCGGTAACAGATTTTCCTTGTAATTGTCATTCTGCTAGGACAGGGAATTAGATACACTCCTTTTCAATATTACTGTGTTCTTACTTCGTAAAAGGTATTGGAGCAGAGTCAGTTCCAGCCTCATTCGCTTGACTAAACTGGAGTGAACTTGGTCTGTTGAGAATCTAGGTAGAAAAATATTCAAGCTGTCCTTGTGAAATGCTGGAGAGGACTGTATTTCTTTTAAGCTGATCTGCCAGGCTGTCTGATTTTTAAAATAATAATAAAAAAGAAGTTTGTAAAATTCCTTTTCATTTATACACTTGTTTAATTTGTGCTATTCCAGCTCTCAGGAGTGCTCACCAGCCAGGTTGAGCTTGGGAATTGCTATAGTCCAGGCACAACCCAGTGCCACTTCCTACCAATGAGTTCTCCAAATCCTTACATTTTCTTTTTGGACAGATATTTTCCCCAACTTAGCCATGTTGTTCTCATTCTCCATTCCTCAAAAAAGACAAACAGAACCTATTGCCTCCTAACCCAAAGCCTCACATGCCCTCACTGGAAGGCCAATTTGTGTTACCAAAGAAGAAAAGGCCTTTTTTTAGTTTCTTGTGCCCTACACCTTTCTCAGTGTATACTAACAGAAAGCCTCCTTCCTAGTCCTCTTGAGGGGATGGATGACATTACACGGTGCTCCATGGTGCTTGTGACTGGATTTGATAATGAACTAAAACTTTGGTTTCCAAACTTCTGGATCAACGAACCACTGTCAATTCTCTTAATTCTTTGCAGACTATTGGAGCGCCTTGCTGGCAATAGTTCCTGTGTGGAGTTTTCAGTTTGGTGGTGGTTCTAATTCTGATTTCCACTGGTTTGTGGAACACCCCAGAGGTCTGTGGGCAATAGTTTGGAGCTCACTTGCCTAGAATTAGCAGCTCATATGGGTAAATCAGGGGGGTAATCAAGCAGAACAAGAGGAGAACTAACAAATATGTCTGTCTCATGACTTGCCCTGTACTAACATCAGTCCCCTTCCATCTTTTGTTGGCTGAAGCAGTGCTCCTCCCCCCTGCAGGACAACATTCCCATAGCTCAGCGCCGCCGCTTCACCCGTGTGGAAATGGCCCGGGTTCTGATGGAGCGCAATCAATACAAAGAGAGGTTGATGGAGCTCCAGGAGGCTGTCAGGTGGACAGAGATGATCAGGTGAGGCTGGGTGCTGGTGAACATTTCTATTTAGGCCAGAACCTGGCCATGTTTGACTCTGTGGTCAGTGGAACCCCTACCAAGACATGGCTTGAGAAGTGCTGGAAGTTTTCCAAGTGTAGACGCTTCTCTCCTAATACCTGATTCTTCTCTCATTCCTGAACCTGGGCTGCAAATCTTATGTTGCCATCATTACTCGGAGACACTGGGCAGTTGCTTGTCGTGCTTGTTTCTTGTGTGCTAATTAAGCTAGGAGAAGCTGTAGGCAAGAGGGCTGCTTCTGATGAGTGAATTCTAAATGCTGTGGCTTGAAGTGAATATCATGCTGGAGTTTGTGGTTACCAGACTAGTACTGTGGCAATGATAGCGTTGCTGGGAGTTGACAGAACTTCACACTGAACACACTTACTTGCATGTCATGTCAGCACTGAAATATAAAGTGGTTGAGTGTGCTTACGTTAAAGACTAGAGCCTGTCACTTCCTTTCTTGTGTTTTGAACCATGTTAGAATGAATTCTGAATTTTGACATGGGTTCCTTGATGGCCTGCTGGCAGAAACTTGGGTGAGAGGTACTGAAATTAACTTGCTTCTTGCTGTTTCTCCTTAGAGCTTCCCGTGAGCACCCATCCGTCCAGGAGAAGAAGAAATCCACCATTTGGCAGTTGTAAGTTCTTTGTTGGTTTGTGTAAGATTAAGAAAAGGGGAATTGTTGCCATTTCTACTTTAGAAAGGAACTTAATAGACTCTATGAAATGTCAATTGAAAGTGTTGTTAGCTGAACCCTTTTGCCTTCAAGGGCTTCCTTTCTCCTTAATGGAATTAAAATAGATCTGAACATCTGCATTGGTTTTGTTTTACAAGCTGAAAAAGATCATAAGTATCCTGGAATGGGAAAATACATATGGTCACTATCAGCCTTAATAAAGGACTGTTTTCAGAAGGTATCTGTTTCTGGAGGCTAAAAATACTTCATGTCAACCAAACTGAGGTCTTAGCTCTATGTTTGAAGTAGGGCAGTTTTCATGAAGGGCTTACAGCCCCTGACTGAATACGTCTGACTTCCCCTGTTGTGAATCTATGGTGTGTTGTCTCCCCTGGCACCTTTTCCCTTATTTATTGGCCTTTCTCTGTTCCTAGCTTCAGCCGTCTGTTCAGCTCTTCCTCGAGTCCCCCACCAGCAAAGAGGACCTACCCATCTGTGAACATCCACTACAAGTCTCCAACAACAGCAGGGTTCAGCCAGCGTCGCAGTCACACCATGTGCCAGATCTCCTCTGGCAGCCGCACCCTGGAGTTCTTCCCTGAAGAGTGAGTGTCATGCTGTGTGCCAAGCCAGGTCCTCCTGCAGCTCTCCCAAGTAGCAGCTTTTCTTAAAATAAGCTTTTTCTGCTTTTTAAAAAAGTCTGTGTTGTGTTAATATATTTTTGACTCCTGTGGTTTGTCTTCCTGATCTTTCACTCATTGGTTACCACATGGCTGGGCTCCCAAACGTATCACTGCCGTGGCTTTCTAGGCCATGATGGTTCATCTCAGCAGGGACCACAGTAGGCTTGAGTTGGCCTCAGCCCTAGTTCTGCACTCATTGCAGACTGTATGATGGAATGAAGTAGGACTTTTGTGGTAAAGTGTGATGGCAGTATTGGGACAGCAGGATAGAATGTCTTGCCCAACTTTGTTGACAAGGAGTTTAGGTGAAGACAGAAGTTCTCTCAACGGCACGTTTAGATTACAATTTGGATTTAAAACTTAACCATGCCAAAAAAAGAGCCTCTAACTGTTGCTACTGCAGAGCCTCTTCGCTATTCTTTATGCCTCTTATATGAAGGGAGAAAACTCTTCTGTGCTTTACTTGACTTCAAAATGGATTCTACCATTACAAGGTTGCACAGTTTCATATGTGGTATGATTTTGTGGAAGGACTTTGGAGAATGTGATGGTAAAGTATCACAACTTCTGCAATGAGAAGAATTTGTTGGTAAGATGCTAGATCAGGAGAAATCATCTTTAGATGATAAATTTGTATTTTATAGATGCCCACTGCCTTTATTCTGTTTTTATCTGATTACAGTATCATAGTCATTGTGTGGTGTCTCAGTGATTTTCAGCAGTGCATTAAATGATGTGACTAACTGCTGTCACAAGCTGTCTGTTCTCTCATCCTTTCCCCAGGGGAGGAAGAACGTACAGGGAAGTGGTTTCGGTTTAGCATGGGGTCATTTTTAAGTATATATGTCATTGGCTGTGTAGGGGTTTTTGGTTTGGATTGCATTTTTTTGCTGATGTTGTTTATACCTTGGATTTGTATTTTAAAAACCTTTTGAGAGCTGGAACTGATACTCCAACAGCCTTTGTTTATGTTAAAACATACCTTAAGAGCTCACAAATCAATTTTTGTTTTAACCTTTGCCAGCGAAAAGCTGGAGTTGTTCTGATGAAACCAGCAGTTTCAACAGCAGTTAGCGCATATTTTCCTTGTCAGCAGAGAAGGCTTTAAAATGAACAGAAAAATAAATAGTTGATGGTAATGAAGAGGGTCAGAATTCAAAATGCCTTCCTGATGGAGACATTAGATCAGTAAATTTTAACAGCTAAGCAAAAACTGGTGTAATCTCATGGATTTATAGATCTTAGGAAAGGTTTCAAAGGGGCTCTTGGATCATTGAGGTGTAGATGACAGTGATTTGGCTTGCCACATTGCTCAGGAAAGAGGGAGCTGGAGATCAGGGATGCCTGTGTCTGCTTCTTAACACAGTTCTCTCTCTGATTTCCTGCATCTGCTTTCAGAGATGGACTTGGTTTGCTTTTTATTTCCTCCCCATGCTATGGGCGACGCTCCCCTAACCTTCAGCTTCCGTTTTTAACCATAGATTGAGAAGTAACACTGCTGCTTCTCTCCTCAGTGACTGTACGTCCTCGGCACGTCGCGAGCAGAAACGGGAACAGTACCGCCAGGTCCGGGAGCACGTGCGGAATGATGATGGGCGATTGCAGGCCTGTGGCTGGAGCCTTCCAGCCAAGTACAAGCAGGTAGGGACCACTTTCTGGACAGGCTGAGGGGACATTGTCCATCACAGTGAAACCAATGAAGGCCTAACTCTCCCACTGGTAACCTTAGACTTAGTCCTTAAATATTTAATTTAGAGGCATTATATGCATGCTTTATTTGTATGGTAATTGTAGGCACAGATCAAACTAATGGTTTTTGTATATCCACCAGTCAATGGAGGGGGCATTCTGCTGTGTGAAGGTGCTGAAAGAACCTACCCTAAACCAAGAGCAATTAAACTTCTTTGTCTAGAGCCCAGTACTTGTTTTTATTTTCTTCATGTTACAGTTAGGCTTGATCATTAGATATTTCATTTCTACTCTGAGAATTTTACCAGTCATTTAGTATAAAACCCAAATGCAGTGCAGTTTGCTCCCACTTCTCCCCAGCAGTAACACAAAATCAAATACCATCAGCCTTATTTGTTGGCTGATGACTCATTTAACTGGTCAAAGACTACCTGAAAGTAAGGAGTCTTGCAGTGTGACTTGAAAGTGGATGAGTTTCAGGCCATGATGGAATGGAACGCCAGTGTTCCGATGACTTTGTTAACGAGCATCCGCTAACAACCCTTTCTCCATCAGCAGTGCAGTGCATACATAGCCTGTGTTGACCATAAGTGGGGCACCATATGACAGTTAGCAAGGCAGTCTCTCGGGTAGGCTGCTCCCATCATCGTAGTGACAGTGTTTTGTACAAGATCTGAGATGAAGCCTCAGCAGCATTCATTTCTGAGGCTAGTAAATTTGGTTCTGCCATGATGGTTACATCTCTCTTACCATAGCCTGGTGTTCAAAGCTTTGTTCTGTCTTTCTTGTCTTCTTCCCCACAGCTGAGTCCCAATGGTGGTCAGGAAGATACTCGTATGAAAAACGTCCCTGTGCCTGTATATTGTCGCCCACTAGTAGAGAAGGACCCAACCATGAAGGTACATTGTCTCTGCTACCATTCCAATCCAGAAAGGGGACATGGACTAACCAAAGAATTTTGATCGTTAAATGTACAACTTTTAAAACAATCTGTATTCTTTTTACATTATGTATTCAACATTCTATCTTCTACTTCCTTCTTTTGAATGCTGGTTTCTAGCGTATGTAGGGAAATGTACCTCTCTCTGTAAGGACATAATTCTCAGCTGATTCTGTTTGCCAGGTCCCCTGCTTCTGTCTTATGTCGTAGGCTTTTTTGAGACAACTCTTACATAATATCAACAACATTTTATGCATATAAGATTTTTGCTAGACTCCTTAGGGTATAATTCAAGAGAATATAAAAATTTACAAAATCAAGCAGGTGAAAGTAAAAATACATTTCATTATTCTTTTTTACATTCCACTGTTGAATGGGATTCACTGGTAACAGGCCAAAATTATCTAAGGCAGATTTTTGTGAAGCTGCATCTATTAATACTAGAATGTTTTGAATAGAATTGTGGTTGAGAATAGAAAGTCATCTCTCTGCAAGCAGGACATTTATCTGCAAGAACCAGACGTTTCGAAATAGGCAGCTTGTCATGAACTTCATTCAGATCTGATTTTTAGCTGTCATTCTGATGTTTAAGTTTTACGTAAATTCTTACACTGTTAGTTGTTTCTAGAAGTTTGGCATGATCTTTGGATAATACTCTGTTCAGCATCTTTCCTTTATGATTTTGGATAAATCCAGTGTTTGTTTCTGTAGCCCTGTTCCCACATTGTCCTCAGAAACTATCTGGAAATAGCTCATAGGAGGTTAGCTAAATTTGATCTCAGAAAATACACAGCGTGCTTCTTTCACTCCACACTTTTTACACAGGGAGCTAAACCAGCAGATTTTTCCTTTACTTCACTTTTTGCTGTCTTAGTTCTTTAAATAGGTCTCTAAGATCAGACGTAGACTGATTTTGGGGCAAAGAAGTGTGTGAGGAAGCAGAGAAGCAGGCTGGGAAGGGGGACTAGGACACAGGAGTGCACTGATTGTGTATCCTCAGCTGAGTAGTGACAGTCAGTCATAGTTGGGCAGTCATGTTTATTGTTCCCTGAGCTAGTAACACATCTGCCACCTCCTGCTTGCTTTGCCAAAGTCAGAAAAAATGAGGATATTTCAAAAGCCTGTTTTCAGTTATGTACATGATTTATTATCGTTAAGTCTTTTAGACACATCTGTTAAAAAATCAGGATTTTCACTAGGTTACAGAAGATCATTATCTTACCTCCATCAAAACTGACTATGTCTTCTAGTAGAAATCAACGTGATTTATTGTTTCCAACTAAGTATTTCAGGTGTTTGACATGTGTCCACAGTTCTTTACAAAAGTGCCTGCATTTAAAGAGACCCTGGAGCACCAAGAATTTGTAGTTTAAGATTCCTATTTCTGTTACTTAGCTGTGGTGTGCAGCTGGAGTCAATCTCACGGGATGGAGACCTTTGGAGCAGGAGCCTGGAAATGGGCAGAAACTGGATCCTGGACGTGATCCCCTCACCTGCGATAGGGAAGTGGAAGGCGAGAACAATAAAAGTAACCATGCATCTCCTGAAAAGAAAAAGGTCAGAAGAGAAAAGGGATTTTTTTTTTTTTCCTCCCTCCAGTGTTTGTTCATATTCCATCCCTGACATTCCCCCGCTCTCAATACCTTTGGACGATGCTATATAATCTGCTAACTTGTACTTCCAAAGGGGTGTCTTGTGGGGCAGGGTTGGGGTTGTGGTGTTTTAACTTTTCAGTAACTTTCTGTGTCATTTGGGATAAATCATCCAGGATAAAATTTTCCAACTTCGGCTTCTAAAACATTTGGAATTTTGAAAAAAATCCTCATAATAAGTAATTAAATGCTTGATGAGATTTCTAGGAAAATTATGGAGTCCTCATCACTGTAAATTAAAAAAAAAAAAAAAGAAAAGTAAATTCAGGCAAAGCTTTGTTAAAAAGAGCACAGACATACCAGAGTCCATGAGTCCATTTGGTTCAGAAGTTGAAGTTCTTGAGATT
>JAAGNO010021387.1:870-25177 GCA_033439905.1 Ceryle rudis | reverse complement strand
AAAGCTTTGTTAAAAAGAGCACAGACATACCAGAGTCCATGAGTCCATTTGGTTCAGAAGTTGAAGTTCTTGAGATTGAGTCCATTTGGTTCAGAAGTTGAAGTTCTTGAGATTTATTCCAGCTCTGTTCTTTAATAGTTTTTAAGGGCTTTAAACTAGACTTGAAGGTGGGGGGGATGACATGCCAAGGTGCTAGTGGGGACCCTCCGCCTGTTGCTCTGAGGCATGCTGGGTACACTGCAGCACACTTGAAGTGCTATGGAGATGAGTCAGGGGCTCCTGAGGTAATAGGAGTCAATGGGTAAACATCAGTGAAACACCTTAAAGGTATTAAAGGGTGTTCCTCTAAGAAGGTGACATGACTGACAGCCCAGCTGAAGTGCCTCTACACCACTGCATGCAGCATGGGTCACAAACAGGAGGAGTTCAAAGGCATCATGCTGCTAGAAAGCTACAACTTGGTTGCTGTTACTGAAACTTGGTGGGATGAATCCTATGACTGGAGTGCGGCTGTCAATGGCTACGGGCTGTTCAGAAGGGACAGGCAAGGAAGGAGGGGTGGAGGCATTGCCATCTATGTCTTGAAATGGACAGTGTGAAGAGCTGTCCCTGAAGAATAGCTACAAGCAGGTCAAAGGCTTATGGGTGAGAATTAGAGACCAAGGCAACAAAGGGAAACTTGTGGTTGGTGTCCACTACAGGTCACCTGGTGAAAGGGAGCCTATTGATGAAGCCTCCTTACTTGTAAGAAGAGGAGATCAGGTTTGTGACCCTCTGAGGAACCTGAACATACACATCTATGGGACCTGCTGAGATGCATCCCAGAGTCCTGAAGGAATTGGCCAATGTAGTTGCCAAGCCACTCTCTGTGGTATTTGATAAGTCCTGGCAGGCAGGTGAAGTCCCTGGTGACTGGAAAAAGGGAAACATTGGGCCCATTTTAAAAAAAGTGTAGAAAGGAGGACCTTGGGAACTACTGACCTGTCAGCTTCACCGCTGTGCCTGGGAGGAACTAGAACCTGCTCTAGTTGCTCACTGCAGGGCTGTTGGATTAGATGACCTTTGAAGGTCCTTTCCAACCCAAACCAGTCTACGATTCCATGATTCTGTCATAACTGGTTGGGATTTTTAAGAAGCAAGCTGTAATTTGCAGATAATAATACAATATTTTACCCTTTCTGGTTTGTGGGTTTTTTTTCACGGCTGTCTTACACTGCCGCTCTATAGTCTTCTGAGATCATCTGGTAGGTTGAGTGCAATGCAGCTCCATGGTGTTCTGTCTGAAGTGAATGTTCAGTAATAACACTAGTCAGACAGCCCAGAAGAGAAACTAATGGCCAAATTCTTGTCCTTGGGAGACAGACGGGCTTTTTGGCCACTGTTTTAGGTACTAGTGCAGCAACATGAATGAAATTTGCATAGCTCGTATTGTTTATTTGCATCAGGTGGGAAGAGATGTGGCTCTTTGAAGCCAGCATTGTGATCTTTGCACATGTAAATGTTGGCTGGCAAAAATATGCTCAGTCTGATCTGAGGAGAACGCTGATTGTGCCTCTGTGTTTGCTCTCCTGAAGGCAAAGGAGCTCCATGAAATGGATGCCACGTCCAGTCGTGTCTGGATCCTCACCAGTACGCTGTCAACAAGTAAAGTTGTAATTATTGATGCCAATCAGCCTGGCACAGTGGTGGACCAGTTTACTGTCTGCAATGCTCATGTGCTCTGCATCTCCAGCATTCCTGGTAAGTGAGGCCCAGGCACTGGCTGTGGTCTGCACAGGATCACCCATTCCACTGAGCAGTGACAAATGTCGTGTCCTCACTTCAGAACTAACCCCTGGACCCTGCTGCATTCTGTAATTGTCCCTCAAAACAATAATTCATATCTTGCCTTCTTGTAGGACCTTTCTGTGGAGATCCCTTACTATTGATCATTTAGTGGCTGGTTCCTTTGACACATAAAGGATGGTTCTTGGGAGCAAGAATGAGTCTTGCCCAGGTTTGGAGAACTCTGTAGCTGTCCTGGATGCTGATGCTAGGCATGAGGGGATTTGCCATCATGTTGACTGATGCTGTGGTGCCTTCCTGGGGTAGTGAACCCTGAGAGTCAGCATCTTTGATCCATTTGATTACCTCAGGAATAGTGCTACATTTAAATTAGCAGTGACAGCTATATTTATGGGAGAATCTGTTCTTTGCCCTTCAGCGGCCAGTGAGAGTGATTATCCTCCAGGCGAGATCTTTCTGGAGGGAGATGTAAATCCTGAAGAATCGTCTGGAACAGATGGTGTCTTGGCAGGAATCACTCTGGTGGGCTGTGCGACCCGCTGCAATGTGCCACGAAGTAACTGTTCCTCGCGTGGTGACACACCTGTGCTGGACAAGGGACAGAGTGAGTTTTGGGACATAAAACTTAATGGCAGTCCAATTATAGCTAGTCCAGTGTGACCTTACAGTTGCTTCCTGTGCCTGAGTTAACTACTTCAAAGGCCTTCCAGAAATTTCTTAATTTGGTACAGAAAGACCAAAGGCCCTTTTGGGCTCTTTGTAACCCTCCCTTTCTCTCTGTGTGGTCCACATCCTGCAGCCCGGTTGCAGGGGTCATGTAGCAGAGTATTTTGGACAGGTTTGTCCCACTACAATTGCTTCTGTTGTCACTGTTTTCTCCTCTGAACCATGTCTTATGAAGTCAGTTAAGCCCATATGAAAACCATTAATGATGCCCTTGCTGACTCCATACTGCAGTGGGCAACCCTGGAGAACTTCTGATGTTTTGCTAGTCGCAGATTTTGCCTCGCTTTAAAATAGCAAGCACCCAAGCTGAAAATATTGGACGAGCTGTGGTGCAGGCTCAGGTCTTGATTGAATTTGGCAAGGAAGGATAAATTGAAAAAGTGCCAGCCTGATTTCTATATAGCTCTTACCAGCTTATTCTCCAGCATGTCTCACAGTGTTCTTTGTCTTTTAGGTGATGTGGCTGCTGTCTGCAATGGGAAGATCAACCAGTCCCAGTCTACTGAGGAGGCAACAGAAGCTACAGAAGTACCAGAGAATGGGACAAGTGAGGCAGAGCCTGCTCAGGCCCGGCCTGGGCCCCTCACGGAGCACGTGTTTACAGATCCAGTCCCTGCACAGGCACCTCTTAGGCAGAACGGGTAGGCAGTCTGGGGCTAAAGTGCCAGTTCAGTAATTTATCAGCTCTGTTTTGTAAGCTTTTTAATATGGGATTCAGCTTGATCTTGTGATAAAGTGTCAAATTTCTTTCAGTTTTGGGCCCAAATTAGAGATGGGATGATAGGGAGAGAAAGAAAAGAAAATGAACATGGTTCAGCCAGCAGCAGACTGTGTCAGCTGTTTAAGTGCAAATATTTGATCTCTCAGTATGAATTTAGACCTGCTGTTAAGACACATCTTCCAGAGTACATGCATAATTAATGTTCTTCCTGAAGGAGCTTATTGATTTGTGTGTAAAAATGATTACATTTATTCTATTACTATTCTAGTATTATTCTAATGTGCTTTAAAGATAATGAAGAAAGCATATTCACCACCCAAAAATTCATAAGACAGATGAGTCTGATGTGATGACCTGAGGAGCAAGGTGGAAGTCTTGGGTAAAAACTGCTCCTAAATGGCCAATTTTTTCTAAGTTGATTCTGTTGAAGTTCGAAATGAACAGAGAAAATACTGTTTATATAATAATACTGACAAACACTAAGTGCTGTAGATTTGAAGTACTTGCTCTTTGTATTGGTGGGGAAAAAAAAGAAGTTTTGCATATTGCAGATTTAGTAGTCAAGCAATTAAAAAACACTGGAGCGAAGGAAGCAGCTGTGTGTACAGGGGCCTTACCTGCTTGTGAATGCCGGACTGGGGGCATAGATGGGCATTTGGTGTGTTGCTGCTGCTAAAGCCTCTAACAACATTCTTCTGCATCTTCAGGGAGAATGGGCAGATGAAGACAGAGTCAAGCACAACACTGCCAGATCAGGAGCTGAATGGGGATGCTGCTGGGACTTGCACCAGCGCTGCCCCCACCATGTGGCTGGGAGCACAGAATGGCTGGTAGGTGCCCCAGATCTTCTCTGGGCTCCACTTTTCATGTCTACACACCTTTAGTTCACATCTTGTTTCTGCAATAGGTTTTCTTCATTCATTGATGTTCTGAGCCTTTCAGCTCATCCTAGGCACAGAGTTTTAACCTCACTTTTTTTCCTAACCTCCACCTTTCCTACCATAAGAAAAGACTCAAGCCTAGTCAGGCTGAGTGGGGGGCCTTGCTGCTAACCCTCCCCAATTTGTGCTTTCTCACAGGCTTTATGTGCACTCAGCTGTATGCAACTGGAAGAAGTGTCTGCACTCGATAAAGCTGAAGGACTCTGTACTGAGTCTAGTGTAAGTATGTGTGCTGAGGGACGCCGAAGGAGAAAGTTCAGTGCCTAAGCTATATTTTAGGTGGAGGTGGCAGCTCTTTGTCAGTCACATTTTTTCTTTGCTCTTCTAAGTGCTTCGGTTTGTGAGGAAAGTTTCCCAAGGGTGTTTGTTTTTGGAAAGCCTCATACTGAGCCGTTTCCCTACTCAACTGCAGACCTGATCCAATTCAGTGAATAAGGTACTGCATGAGATTGGCAGTATCAGAAGGAAAGAAATAAATGGCAAGGAAAAAAGCAAAATTTGTGAATTAGGTTGTAAATTAGGTGGAATTTGTTGAAATCAAGTAAGTTTGTAGAGTGAAGGAGAAGTTAACCTCAGTCGGAAATTCATGGATGGTCTTACTCCCACGAAGGTAAGAGGTGTGACTGTCAGTCCTTGCAGGATGTGCCTGTGAGTACTAAACTAAATGGGAATTAGAGAGAGAACATAAAGTCAGTGTGCATGGATGTCAGAAAGGATTTGGTAGTCCCTTACCTCTACAAACTTTTGTAAATATTTACTTTTCTCTGATTTCAGGCATGTAAAAGGGAGGGTCCTTGTTGCTCTGGCAGATGGAACACTAGCCATATTCCACCGGGCAGAAGGTAAGAATGAATTATAATAAGAGAAAACCAAACTTGGCTGGAAGTATAGCAGTGGCTTAAACGCTGTTCTGAGTTGAGAAGGAAAGGTGCTGGCTTGCTAGAGCACAAACATCTGGGTAAAATGCATAGCTATTATACACGTAACCCTTACCCTAGACCATCTATGGCATACTTGAACATGATTTCCTGAGCTTTTCTAAACAAAACCATGTGTCTATGTTCCGTGTAGCACATGCAGAGTAAATGCAACACTCACAGGAATACTTAAGCTGTGCAGTTGTTCGAGGGATGCTTGGTAAGTTTAATGCATTCGGGCCATATCAGTGTTACTGTGCATTCATAAATCAGCTGTAACAGGGCTTGTACAGGGAACTCCATACAGCTCAGGCTGTACCTGAGCAGATCATCTTTGCAGTTGAAAATAGGCCTGCTGCTTCCCAAAGAATCCCACAATCGTAAGATGGTGGGGGTTGGAGAGGACTTCTGGAGATCATCTGGTCCAACCCCCCTGCTCCAGCCAAGAGCGGGGTGCCCAGGATCACATTGTCCAGGCAGGTTCTGAATCTCTCCAGAGAAGGAGACTCCACAACCTCTCTGTGCAGCCTCATCCAGGGCTCCATCACCCTCACAGTGAAGAAGTTTTTCCTTATGTTTAGATGGAACCTCTCAGGTTCCAGTTTGTGCCCATTACCCCTTGTCCTATCACTAGAACGCCACTGAGGAGAGTCTGGCCTCATCCTCTTGCACTCCGACCTTTGGCTATTGATCAGCATTCATCGGATGCCCTCTCAGTCTGCTCTTCTCCAGCTGGGGCTGGAGCCAGGTCTCTCAGCCTTTCCTCAGCACAGAGGGGCTCCTGTCTCCTCAGCATCTTTGTGGCCTCTGCTGGACTCTCTCCAGTAGTTCCTTGTCTCTTTCGAACTGGGGAGCCCAGCACTGGCCACAATACTCCAGAGGTGGCCTCACTAGGGCAGAGTAGAGGGGAGGAGAACCTCCCTCGACCTGCTGGTTAGACTCTTTTTAATGTACCCCAGGAGACCACTGGCCTTCTTGGCTACAAGTGCACATTGCTGGTTCATGGTTAACTTTTTGCCCAGGTCCTTCTCCACAGAGCTGCTTTCCAGGAAGTCAGCCTGTACTGGTGCATGGGGTTATTTCTTCCCAGGTGCAAGGCTCTACCCTTGCCCTTGTTGAACTTCATTAGGTTCCACACTGCCCAGCTCTCCAGACTGTCCAGGTCTTGCTGAATAGCAGTGCAGCCTGTGGTATGTCAGCCACTCCTCCCAGTTTGGTATCATCAGCAAACTGGCTGAAGGTCCACTGTGTGCCTTCATCCAGGTCACTGATGGATATGTTGAACAAAACTGGACCCAGTACTGACCCCTGGGGAACACCACAAGCTACAGGCCTCCAACTAGGCTCTGTGTCAGTGCAGTATCTGCCTGGTTAGTTAGAAAATAAGCATGAGAGAATGGAGATTAGTTCCCTCTCCTGTATTTGACACTTTGAGGAAATTACGTTGTCTGTCTGTGATAGGAGGAAGCCTCACCACAAGGATTGTATGGTCCATTTCCTTTCAAGTTTCTGCATTGTCTTGTTAGGCTGTCTTCTTCCCCTGATGTTTTTTGTTGTACTTGTTAGAGAAACCTTTTTTGTTTTATTACAATCAGAGGATGTTTAAATTAGCCTGATTTGGAAAGCTTTCAGACCACCCAACAAAACATTATTGTCACGTGTTTCATAACTGTAAGGCTATGCCTGAATAGAAGTAGTGTGGATTCATGGGAAGTTCACAGACATAAGCAAAATGAGCATTTAAGTATTAGCTATGCCTGTGTATCTAGATATCCATGGGAAAGTAGATGATTCTATCATAAACTGACACATTGTGAAGGAGACGCATCTTTCAACACTTTTTTTCTTCACCTTAGATGGTCAGTGGGATCTCAGTAATTATCACCTAATGGACCTCGGTCACACTCACCATTCCATCCGCTGCATGGCTGTTGTGTATGATAGAGTCTGGTGTGGCTACAAGAATAAAATCCATGTTATCCAACCTAAGACAATGCAGATTGAGGTAAGAGAGCAGATGTGTATGTATGCACACACATGTTTGCATTGTATTTCTTCTTATGGCTGTTCTCTGCTGCAGTGTATGGAAATGCAGAACCTTTTTTTTGTCACTGCTGACAGTAGGACACGAAAATGTCAACCTGGGTCATGCTATGACCCAGTTTGCCAGGGGGTCTTTGTTGCTTCCTCTCTTTGTAGATCTTAAATCTTTAGACAGGTCTAAACTTTGCACTTCCTTTGCCTTTACTAGTGGGTCTGTGAGACCACGTACTGTGCAGGTGTACATGTGTGCTTTACAGCTACCCTTCATATATGATCTTACTATTTCTCCGTCTGTAGGCATTGTGGCATGAAGGAAGAGTACAGTTAGCAAGCCCCAGTGATCCCACTTGCCTAAGGGAAAAAAAAAAAGGCGTTTAGAGCCCTTTGGCTGAAATCCAATCCAGTGGTGTTGGTACAAACTTCTTTGACAGTGCTTGGCATAATTCTAATCAAAGGGAGAAGTGCTGAACCTTAAGTTCGCATCAGTGAGCCAAAGTCAGTTTGATCTTTGGAATTTATACTGGAGTTTTGTGTTTTCTTTGTGTACCAAGCACACTGAAAACTCTTAGTTTCTAAATGTTTTTGCTCCTGGATTGATTTGAAAAGACCGTAGTCTCGCAGAGCTGCTGTGCAACTCATTGTTTCAAGGAAAGTGTTTTCCGCACATTGTAGTGAACTGAGATCAGCTGGCCGTAACAGATTTTCTCTAAGAGCTTTGAAACCCAAACAAGTGATCTCAGTTGAGGAAAATGGAGTGTCTGTGTACATAATTGCAAACCTTTTGTGAACTCACGTTGGTCCACCTATTTGGCATTTCAGAAATCCTTTGATGCCCACCCTCGGCGGGAGAGTCAGGTGCGACAGCTGGCATGGATTGGAGATGGAGTATGGGTTTCTATCCGCCTGGACTCCACTCTGAGGCTTTACCATGCCCACAGTCATCAACATCTGCAAGATGTCGACATTGAACCTTACGTCAGCAAGATGCTAGGTGAGGCAGTAGGGACTGTCAGGATCGAGATCAGAGAGAAATCAAAATTTATTAGTAGACCTTGTCCAAAGTCATAACTGACTCTCCAATTCTTATTCATGCTTATTAGGCACTGGAAAGCTGGGCTTCTCGTTTGTGCGGATTACAGCCCTGCTTATTGCTGGCAACCGCCTCTGGGTAGGGACAGGAAACGGTGTCGTCATCTCCATTCCATTGACCGAGAGTAAGTGACATTTATTGGAGATAATTCTCTGCGTGTGTCCCTTAAAAGAGGAACACCTTTGCATGTTATTTGTGCAGCATGGCAGGTGGCTCTGGCAGGCTAACCCTTTCTGGACGTTTTTACTCTGAACACCTTTGATCCATAGCAGAATTCACAGAGAAGAGCCCTGAGTACAAGCAACCCTGAACTTGGTTTAACTCTTCCTTATTAAGGAATTAAGCTTTCAGTTGAATGGATTTAACCTGTTTAAAATGAAATAGGTATTTGTTACTGTCCCTTTCAATTCATATGAAGCCATTTCCTTCTTGAGGGATCAATGACATCTCTACATCTGTGCAGTCTTCTTTTTGGAGTGTGACCTGGGCAGAGCAAGACTCGATGCGAGTTGATTCTGTAGCTACTGGAAAGCAGGAGAAACAAAGCTTTGGGAATTGTAGTAAGTCTCCAAAAGGAGATCATGAAATAAGAAGTCACCAGGAAGACCTACCTGAAATTTTGTTTTGGCATAGACTTCTAAATATGTCCATTACAGCATTTTCCAGAAACTGACCTTAGAAAAACTTCACTTAGTCAAATTAGGGCGCAGCTTTATCAGTCAAGTAGAAATCAGTATCCTACACCAAATCCAACCTGGTGAGAAGACCCAGCAGTAGTATTTAACAGGTGCATCTCCAGAGCTGGAAGTTTAGGTGAAGCCCTTAGTAATCCTGTTCTGTACCTGCCAGTCAGCATCTAATTTTGCAGGTCTGTTCCAGATTATAATGGGGGAGTAGGATTTGAGACTGACTGCACTTTCTTTCAACAGAAAGCAGCCAATTTAACATTTTCTCACTACTGCCTTCAGGAAATTTGAGAAGCAAATGCCTCTTGTATAGGAGGAGCAAACCTGCTGTAATCCTACTGGAAGTTGGGACTGAGATGTTTTCCTCTAAGGCTAATGGAGCTGGATACACCCAGGGCTGACACCAGGAAGCCAGTGACACAGTTGGCTTTGTGCATTGCAATCTCGGTCTGATTTCTGAATCCCTGGTTTAAAGCCCGGTCTTTCTTGGGGCTGTTGTCCTAATTCTGACTTAAGCTTGTTCCCTGCTGTAAACCAGCTGCTTTATCTTTTGGTGTTTCTGTAAAAATGCAATAAGCAGTAAGGTCTCACTCAAAACCGTAGCAATGGGTCCTTGTGACAATGGTCCCTCTCCCATCTCAGATACTGCATTTGTTCTTGTAAGATAAGAGCAAAATGAGCAAGAATAGTGTTAGTATAAAATGATCTGAGCCTGTAGCTCCTGTTGTGGTTTCTTTAGGTTTTAATACATTTTTGTTGCTCCCTGAATTTTCTCTCAGTAATCACCTTTTTCTTCTCTTGCATCTTCCTTGTCTCTTCCCGTGCCCCTCTGTTTTCCCACTCCCTGCCTGTGCCTAGCTGTAGTCCTCCACCGAGGCCAACTCCTTGGGCTCCGGGGTAAGTCCATTGCCTCCTTCCTTCAGCTTTCACTCCTTCTGCAACCATTCACCTTTGCAGTCGCTTTCCCACCCTTCCATCCTGCCATTCAGCTCTCTCCATTCATTTTGCCTCATCACTCTTTCATTTTAAGTTACAGCTGAGAAAAGCGACCAGAGACAGTAATGTAATATCGTCATTTCCCATGGCTAAAAACATTTTCATCCTTCTCATCAGCTATCCCTCTGGGGTTTTTTTGTGTCAAGAGTACTTTATTCTTCATCAGTAGTTCCCTTACTGTGGTAGGCCAAGATGGAGATGGGGACTGTAAAGGTTCATTCAATCAGAGAGTTCCAGGAAGCAGGAGTAGACTGTTCTTCCAAGGTCTTCCTTGGTCACCCTTGGCTTTCCAAGAATGCCTCTCTCATCAGCTCCAGGCCAATGGTAGTAGGTACTGTGGCACCTGCTGGCTGCAAGTAGTCAGCCAAGACTTTTAACCAGAGGAGATTTTGATAAACATTAAGAATCATTTGGGTTTGTGCCAGTTAAGGCAGTGTCTGAATTCAAATCTGTGCTTACCGTAGCCTTTCCAGGCTCAGAAAGGAGTATTTTTTTTCTCATTATAAGACATTTCTGTGTCCGTCCAGAAGCATTGTCAACATGTGTCCTTCTTTTAAAGCATCTGATACTGGTTGCAGTAAGAAGCCAGAAATTGAGCAAGCAGTGGTAGTGTGTTGGTCAGATGAGCTCATCCAGTTGTAGCCACTTACAGCAAACCAAAGCACAGAGGTGCAGAGAGCCTCCATCTTGGGGATCTTCCTCCTGAACACACTGATTCTCATTCTTCCATCAAAGTATTTGTACTTGTCCCACCATCCTGGCTTGAGCCTGATAGGTAGAAGTTTCCTTTGTCCAAGTCACATAATACTGAAATCCAGCCCAAGCCAAAATACAGAACCACAGATAATTAAGCAGTTCAGCTCTCTCAAGAGAAGTGAGAGCCTTCTGATTTTAGTACTGTTTCTGTTTTACTGATACGGGTGCATGCAGAAGGAAAGGATTCCCATCCTGAGCTCTGAGCACTGGTCTCTGTTCCTTGGTGAGTGGAAGCATTCACATTCTTGGAGCTTGGACATGAAGGATGCAGGTCCCTAAGCCCACCTTGAAAGCTGTGGATGGTGAACATCTTTCAGATGTGCATTGCTTGAGTAGCTGATCTTCTGGTGTCATGGCTAAATCAAGGACTAAGGAAGGACCTCGGTCCACTGCTGTGACATTTACTGGGCTGAGAGGCCTTCATGAGACCCAGAGACTGCTTTCAGCAGCCAGTGTGCTTATGGCTTGGTATAGGTAAAAGACTTGACTTGGAAACTGAGCAAGTTCAACAATCCAGAAAATAACAGTTATTCTCCTCCAGGTGCCCTTAATGTCTCCTGAGTACAGTGGGCACCTTTGGATACCCTGACAGGTACAAAAGACCAGTGTTGATCCTAGGATCGTAGGTCATTTTTAGAAGCTGGACAGGATTGCTGCGAGTGAAAAGACTTTGCTGGGACACCTCATAAACCTTTGTCTTAACTCTTGCCCAGCATTTCCAGGGATGCGTGCCTCATTGCTAACCAAATACTAGATTTGATGAGAAAATGCAGTTTGTTATCATGAGTGGATTTTAACAGCCTAAGAGGGAGGGTCTGTATAGTCTGGTGTGGTGTCCTCTATCACATCCTTTACACAAGACCTTTAAAGAAACCTGTGCCTTTAAAGGTTTTCCTTCACGGGTCATGAGTTTTCTCTTTGCTTGAGTCTCTTCTGTAAATGGGACTCAAAAGCCATCACTAACAATATTCCTCCTCTCTGTCCCCAGCCAACAAGACGTCACCAACCTCTGGAGAGGGCAGCCGCTCTGGCGGAGTCATCCATGTGTACGGTGATGACAACAGTGACAAATCCGCCAGCAGTTTCATTCCCTACTGCTCCATGGCTCAGGCACAGCTCTGTTTCCATGGCCACCGTGATGCTGTCAAGTTCTTTGTCTCTGTACCTGGTAAGGATGAGCACAGCCCTTCCTTTTGAGGGTCTTGTCCCGCTGTCCACTGCAGCAGGACCTTGAGCTGATCTGCTGCGGACGGCTGTCCATGCCATGTCTAGCACTTGCAGATGACTGGCTCAGACATCGGTTTAAATTGAGGTGACTTCCAAATTTTACCGTCAGAAGAAATTGGTCTACCCAAGTATGTGAGTGTGTGAGAGTGAGAGAGGTGCATTGGGCTTGAGCAAAGGCAGTGATAGCAACTCTGTCCTCTCCCAGGCAATGTCCTTGCAACCCTCAATGGGAGTGTGTTGGACAGCCCCTCAGAAAACCCCAGCACAGCGGCCACAGAGACTGAGGGGCAGAAGCTGAAGAATGTCCTGGTGCTGAGCGGTGGAGAAGGGTACATCGATTTCCGGATCGGTGAGTGCCTGTGGCAGGAGGCATCTGGGATGGGAGGTGGTTGTGGAGAGAGGGATCACTGCTGTGGGGAGTGAAATGTGAAAAGCACTGCTCTCTCTTTCTTCTGTCTGTGAGGGCAGATAACAAACATTTGCCTTGTACAGCACATGGCTGCCAAACCCTGCCCCTGCCTGTTCCTGCAGTGCCACCCAGTTTGCATTAATGGCCTTGGAAAGAATAAAACCATCTGTGCCACTGGCTTCAAACATTGCTGCCCCACTGCAGTCACCTCTGTTGATCTGCATTGTAAACATTGGTTTCCCCAAAAGGAATGGTGGTTTTCCTTACTGCTGGAGATGGGTTTGTTCCACCTATACAGTCCTGCTTCAGAAAAGCACCATGTTGCTATAAATGTTCTCCAGGCATAAAGGAAGGTCTCAGCTCATCCTGTCTTGTTGTCAGACTGATGAGACCATAGCAGGGATATCAGCCTCTTCAGAAGTATTCAAGAGCAGTGCAATTTGGAATTCTTTCTTACCTTTTTTACTCTCTGTTTTCCTTCTTCAGGGGATGGAGAAGATGATGAGACAGAGGAGAATGCAGGAGATGCCACCCAGGTGAAGCCAGTACTTTCCAAGGCTGAAAGGAGCCACATTATTGTGTGGCAGGTATCATATATCCCTGAGTGAGAATTTCTGCTTTCCCACCAATGTAAGCATCCCTTCTCCCACCTGAATTGCCAAGATGTACATACAGAACGCCTGCATTATACCTACTGCTGGAAAACAACCCCAGACAACTGCAATGGCTCCTGCCTCGGACTGTGACCCCCTTTTAACCTCTGAACTTGCAGCTTTCATCTTGGGCCTGTGCGCTTTCTGCGTGATTGGATTATTGTTCTGCTCTGGAGCTGGCATCTACAAGGAGAGAAATGACAGTGCATTGATGAAGTGAAGCTTGGAGCTAGAACTGT
The DNA here is from genome assembly GCA_033439905.1 of Ceryle rudis. Taxonomy (NCBI): domain Eukaryota; kingdom Metazoa; phylum Chordata; class Aves; order Coraciiformes; family Cerylidae; genus Ceryle; species Ceryle rudis. Next base: position 11,988 of record JAAGNO010021387.1, on the reverse strand, counting down.
GCAAAGCCTTTGCCCAGTGCTTGGGAGCTGGCAGCTAGATGGGTGGTGGCTCAGGTTCTCTGGCAGGTTGCCTCACTCCCGCCTGCATGAGAAGAAGTATGTTCCCTTGGCGCCCCCCACCAAAGCAGTGATGGTGAATCACAACTTATACAGCACCCTAGCAGAAATCTTTCGTAGTTCACCAATGAACTCTCCACCTTACCCACCCCATTAAGCACAGAATAATGTCCCACAGACTGAGAGCAGCCAGGTCCAAGCAACCCTCAGTAGACAGGAGTGTCAGGGTTTGGAGCAGCACTTGTGCTGTTTGGCTGGAGAAGGCAGCAGTGCCATCACTGTGGGGAACACATGCTCCGTACTTGCAGATGGTAAGTCTCCCTCCTCTGCTGCTGTCGTCATCTCAGCAGTTGTGCTGGGTGACTGTGTCTGTGTCCAGAAAGGATTGTTCAGTAGCCTCAGATGGGAGATGGGTGTTTGACTGTGGAGGCCACAGGGCCTTTGGAAACTGTGATAGCAAAGGGGAACTGGAACTTTGCTTTTTCAAGAGCAGAAAAGGCAGCAGTAGTTTTAACTCCCCCTTCCAAAAATGCCAGGCAGAAAAGTATTGAGAACTCTTGAGTTCATTCTGAAAGGTTCAAGAGAAAGCTCTCTCTGCATTGCATTTGTTGGCTTTTAAAACACGGGTGAGGGCAGATGATGGTGGTCTGCATTAACAAATTGAGCTTACCTTCACTCTGCGTCCCCATCCCAGGAACTGCTGGAATGAGAGGGCTGTTTTCCTTCACACCGTGGCTGTTGCTTAGGAAAGATTGGGTAGGTACAGTCAAGGTACTGAATGGCTGTGTCTTGCCTGAGGTCACACAGGAAAAGGAATTGAGGCCAGATCTCCTGACCTCTTTTACCCAACATTGTGAGCACTGATTTCATTACTAAGTAGTTTGAAAAGCTGGAAATTTCTGACTCCAGGAAAGAATTGACAACTCCCAAAGAGAAATTCTGACAGCCCTCCTTGTGTAAACAGTGCTGGGGGATTGCAAATGTGCATCCTGCTTATAAAAGAAATGGCAAAAAAATGGGGCCAGGAAGAGCAGCTTTGAGCTCCAGATGCAGGACACAGCAGCTCCAGATGTAGAGGCAATGGTTTGTCCTCCCTTTCTGACAGTGGAAACAGTCCTGTCTCCACAAGGACAAGTTCCATTTCCTCTGAACACTCCCTTCTGGATGCACAGGACTAGAGCAAGTAGCATTTGTTAGCAATGAATTTGGAAGCTCCCAGTGGTCATTTTGTTTCTTCCCTGAGCTGTGCAGCACTTCAGAGTTCACGAGGATGTACTTCAGCCAGTGTGACTGTGTGAGGACAGCTGGGGAAGCCTCAATCTGTGAAGCTCCTAGCTGTGTCCTGTGCTTTTTGCCACAGACCAGGCTACTGCTAAAGCTAGTGCTCTAATGCTGCTCGTGTGCTGCAGGGCTGCAGTATTCCAGGGAAGACTCGAACATGTAGCATCTGTCCTGATGCAGCAGCACTGAAATGCTCTTTGGATCCACGGTTCCAAAAAAGCTGGGACATACATTTCCCCTGCAAGAAGGCAAGAGGACATCTCTGGAGAACAGAGGCCTCAGCCACCAAAGTACGGAGCCATAGTGGTGCCCGTGCTGCCTGTGAGCGGTGCTGGTGACACGTGCACCCACACCACTCTTCACCAAGGTAGGAAACCAGCTGGATGGTGTCCTCCAGCCATTGGCAGACTGGGCTCTGTGGCTGGCATTTGGCTAAGAGATGCTTGGAGCTGCCACCTTCATACAAGGGGACCTTTCACCAGGGACATTTCACCAGGGCACTGCTGACCATGCCAGGCTTCTTGTTCACTTTCTCAAAATGCTTTCTGCTAGGAAGAGTTCTTTGGATCACAACACTGAGTGCATTAAAGTTAACAAGATCGATATTTAGATCACAGATTGCACAAACATGTAACAGCTCATCCGTTAGGGCCAGGTAAACTTCATCATTTGGGCTAATAGAGGGAAAAAAAGCCCTATTAGGCCCAATTCCTTAGCTCTATCGACTTCTCCATAGAAAAATACAGAATCACAACGTTCTTACCTCTTACTGTTTGTTCTGTATCTGGTTTTAGCAGCTGAAGTGAAAGCGCTCAGTCTTCTGTCACCCACTGGGCCCTGGCAACGTAAGGAAACCAGTCTCGGGCCTCTCCCAGCAGGTTCCTTTCCAGCTCAGTGCATGTTTTCCTCCAAGAGAAGCACATGTCCAAGAGGGGCAGCTACAGCTAAGTAGAACCAGCCTCTGCTGTCAGCTCCTCTGGGCGTTCGGTGGCTGCTGGGCAGCAAGGTGAAAACTGACTGGCTTCAACACACTTCCCTGTCATATCTCCACTGTGATGTATGTAAAGTATCTTTCTTGTATGTTACAACAGGATTTTAAAAAGTGTCTTAAGGCCTGTAAACTCCGCTCTTTGGTCTGAAGATGGCATTCTGTAAAGAGACTGCTGTATGAATACATTACTATGCTTCGTTCCCTATGCTATCAAACAACAAACCATATCTGTTCTGTATGTAATAAATGTGTTAACATCAGCAAGTGCAAGGCCTCTTCTTACAAAGGCTCTGGGATTTCTGCTCAGTCTTTAGTAACAGCAAGACAAAGGAAAGGGTGAGAATGGCAGCCTGAGTGTTGACCACTGAGCAATTTAATGGCAGGCTATTTATTACTGTCCTGAGCAGCCCCCTCTAGGCACACCCCCATAATGGGTGCTTTCCACCCATGAGCCAGCACGCGCTGGGGCCTTCAGCCTTGGTGTGAGCTCTGTGGGAGCTGTGCCTATCTCCAGCTGCTCCTAGAATGGACCCTTGGGACTTGGACGGGATGATCTTCAAAGGTCCCTTCCCACCCAACCCATTTTAAGATTCTGTGCTTTATGGTGTATTTCCTCCCTCTGGTTTTATTCCTGACTGGGCTCCCTGGATGGACCCTGGTTGTGGGTTATTTATTGCCTTGTCTGGGGATGCTGGTGGACCCTGTTACCAGCATTCAGCTCTGTCTGACCGTTGTCAGATTCTGCGGCCTATGCTCTGTTATGGAGGTCACTGCCTATGCGGGGGTTGTGTTCAGCTCCTGGTTGTGTGGGACAGAGGACTAGGTCATTCTACTTAGCCCATGTAACTCACATCTACCTTTCCTTTCCCAACTCTCTCTTCCTCAGTCTGTGAGCTGGCTCAGTGGCATCTCAGTCACAGGAAGGCACCAGCTGAGCCCCGTGCCTGGCAGCAGAGGCAGAAAAGCTGTTTTCCTGTAGCTGCAGCAGGAAGTCTCACAGCCTCAAACCCCTTGTGCTTTTACCAACACTTCAGATATTCCCTCCCCTGGACTCTCCAGTTGCTTCTGAAGCCAGTGAACCAGCCCTGGCATGTGTCCTGCAGTGCTCCTGCCACAACAGAGGGGCAAGAGCCCAGCTCTTCCCAGATTTCATGCCTTGTCATAGCATAGGACCAGCTTCTAGCTCATGAAAAAAGCCTTCCCTCGGCCCATAGGAGAAAATGAAATGCTAAGAACTGTGCTACGGAGTTGCATTTTTGTAATGGTCACCACAACATGCTCACTTGAACAGGTGGCAATTTGGATTTGACTTCAAACAGTAAGAGCTAAGGCTGTGTGCCTTGCATCACCAGAATGAAAATGATTTCTCCCATTTCCTGACAGCTGTCTCTGGGACCAAGAGATGGATAGCTTTGGATAAGCATGCAAAGCAAAACTGTGTTCCTCCCATGTTGTTCACTGCCATCATAAGTAAGCCAAATGATTCTGCAGAGGTTAAGAACATGATGCTGTACCTGCATTTGGTAAGCTAATGACTCTGCATTTGGACCTCACAGTGATCTTGCACCAAAAAAGAGAGAAAGTTTTCTTAGAACTGTGCTGCAGAAATAAAACCTTTATTTCATTAGCTATGCCTGTACACAGCTCCATGAGATGGTGTTATATTCTCAGTCATGTTTCTGTAGGACTCAAATTACCTGAAAAATGTTTTTACAAACCTGATTTTCAGTCTGCAAAGAAAACTGCTCCCAAGAACTGTAGCTGGATGACAGGAGCTATGTGTATGTGCAGGCGTATACAAGAAACCAAGAAGGTTCCTGCACTGAGACCAAAGCTGTAGAGAAAATCCTCTTGAATATATCTGCACCTTTCCTTTCAGATGAGGTGATTGTACAGGGCTGGGCAGAAAGCTAGGAACCCTGGATACCCCCAGCAGACCGGGGGGCTTCTGTAAGATGACGTGCTTCTAACACATGGTGAGAGCACATGGGAAGCTCAGAACAAGTTTTTATACCGACGTCCCTGCAGCTTTTTTCTTTGCACCCATTATCTTCTCCAGATCAATCACTGGCTCCTCGGTGGTTGGTTTTCCCTCTTTCTGCCACTGTGCAAGGATCATGGCTCGAAGCAGAGGTGGGTAAGGAAGGTACCGAATGGTATCCTCAGGCACTGGGGTGAATTTCTTGAAGGTTTCCTCCTCATGCTTAGGCACCATACGCCAGTCATGGTACATGACTTTGTCAATCTCTCGCACTTCTTCCTCAGTTTTGCCTGAGAAAAGACAATGAACAGCAGTGGACAACCCTATCAACAACAAACTCCCTTCTGGAAATGTAGCGAGTGTCGCCCCTCCAGTATCAAAAATGCTCCAACACACATTAGTAAAGGAAGCATTCAGAGGTTTGGACAGCATCTTCCCAGCTGTACTATGGGATCCCACTTCTGTCCTGGGAAATCAAAACAGAAACAGGCTGAAAGGACCACTGGCAAGTTGTTAAGAGTTCTGTGATTAACTCCCTCTCCTAATTTAAAATGTCACTTCAGCTCTCTCTGGTTCGGTTTCCATGGCTAAGGAACAAAAGTACATTTAAAGTTCCCTGGGAAATTTAATGTTAAAAATACCTAATAACTTAAAAACCTTTACATGAGAAATGTTTCAGAAACACAATTGACAAGCTACAATCAACCTAATATAAAGCAGCTTTAAAAAGGGAAAAATTCACCCACTCAACTCTAAGCATTAATTTAAAATACCAGAAATGCAAGTGTACTTGCCATCACTCCTGTTGTACTGATGATTTTACCTGGAATACCCTCATGTGTTCATTCTGCATCTTGCTTTCGAAGTCTCAAACCAGTCTGTCCCCCTGTTAGTGTGCTGTCCTTCCCCCCCACCAGCCCACACCGGTTGTCCCACAGTGTTCCTTGGAAACGCATTCTGTGGGCGCTAGATACCAGCCTTTGAAACCAAAACAGGGAGAACTTCTTTTCTCATTAGCAGGTCTAAGAAAAACAAACCTGGCGAGTAGAAAGGCTACGGTTTTGCTGCCACTCTCCCACCCTCCCCTATCCCCCTGCACACATTCTCCGGTCCTGCCGCCTACAGGCGCCCTCTCCAAATCTCTGGTGTAGGAAAGCAAGCCCGTTGTACCTCTGAAGGTCAGGTAGCCCCAAGCTCTTCCATGATCCATGTTCTGCAAAGAAAACAAAAACCTGCTGAGGGTAGCAAGCGGCGAGGCGGCGGCGGCGGGCGGGGCGGGGGCCGGCAGCCCCGCACGGAGCTGGGGCAGACGGGGCGGTGACCTCGGCCGTGTAGTCAGCCTTAACCTTGGTGATGACCCAGTAGCAGGGCTCGTCGTGCGCCCACAGCCAGGACTTGCGGGTGACAATGCGGCCCACGCCGAAGCGCGGCAGGCGGCAGAGCAACGAGAAGAGCCGGTTTTCGTTCCGCGCGTCCTCCCAGGCCCGCACCGGCAGCCGCTTCTGCGTCAGGGGCCGCAGCATGGCCTCGTAGTCCAGGGCGAAGCGCTGCGAGTCCCGCGGCCTGTTCTTCAGCGCCCGGTACTCGCGGACCTTCTTGGCCATCGCGGCGATGGGCCGGTAAAGCTTCTTGCGGGCCATGGCGCCAGGCGACAGTGCCGGGCCCCCGCCGCTTCCTGTGGGATGGAACCGGGGGATTATGTCCTGGAAGTCAATGGGATGCCAGTGCCAGTGCTGGAGACGGCGGCCGCTCTGGTGGGGTCCTGCCATGGGCAGTCCCTGATGCTGGGGCTGCTGCGGCCACAGTGTGGGGCCAGCAGGTGGGACCCCGGCCCCAGCACCGACGTCGTGCGCCAGGAGAGGAGGCAGAAAGCGCAGGAATTCAGCAGAAAGGTAAGGCCAGGGCGTGGGGTGAGCGGCTGGGGTTCTGGGCACTCCTGCATCCAACAGCTGAGAGATTCCCACAGTCAGCCTCTTGGGCCAGGGGATGGTCCCAGCTTGGTCGCAGGGGTGGGGTGCAGAGTCTTCAGCACCCAAAAGAAGGGTCTGACAATTACCTGTATTTCAAAAATCCCCGGGAGAATGGACGGATGCCACGGAGAGCTTGGAGATCCTCTGGGGGCTGGCGCCAAGTGCTCATTCCTTTGCACAAAAGCATGTGGAAACCCACAGGGGCAGATCCCCCTCTCTGGTGTGTCTGGGCCTCCCTTCAAAGTCTGAGCCTGTCACCCTACAGACATTTTAGCTCTTATTTTGCTGCAAAGGGAAACATTGCTGCAATTACATCTTCATTGTGCTCCCGAAGGCTGCCTAGCAGGGAGTTTACCAAACACATGGCCCGTGCTAATCATAAATTTGATCATGGTTGGGTTTTTTTAACCTTTCTAATTTCCATTTCAAAGTCGCCTTTTAAAATACTGGTATGAAAATAACCAGGCTTGTGGTTTTGTTTGGATTGTTTGTTGCAATTTTTTTTTTAATCCCGAGCTAATAAAGGAACAAAACATTCATAAAGAGATTTGTGGGTATCAGCTGAATCCCCTCAGTCAGCTGTGACATTAAAGATTCACAAACACGCACCGAGGTTTGGAGTTGTAAGGCAGAGCGTCGCGGGTGAAACAGATACCTGCTGATCGCAGGAGATTAGCAGGAGGCTGAGAGGTTGTTCCACGCTGCCTCCACCTCGTGAGGTTGCATTAAACCAAGTAAACATTTCCTGGATGATCACAAGAGAGCACTTCTGAAGCGAGAAAGCTGGTTGTGGTGCCGCGAGCTCCCATGGCAGCCTCTCTGCCACTTCCCTGCCCAGCAAAGCCACCCATGATGGTCCCAGCCAGCCTGGGCAGAAGCAGGTTTGCAGAGCTGATGGAGCGCAGCTCAGCTGGCAAAAGCCTCTCCAGAGGGAGTTCACGCTGCAGATGTTTTAAGTGGCTTCATTTTTTTCACATGATGCAAAAAGTTATAAAACCCAGTGGGATCCTTTTCCCCCTTGCTTACCTTGGAGCTTGGCTCTGGTAGGTGCTGCTGGTGCCAGTGCTGCATGCACCTGGGTACTCTACCCACCCACCACAAGGCCGGCAGGTCAGAGGGTGCTGGTGGCTTGATTTCACCCCTGCGGTGCCTACAGGTCACTCACAAGCCTGAGCTACAGAGGCTTTTCCCACCTTGAATAGCTTGGCAGAGCCCCTGTTGCAATGGCACCAGTGGCTTCATTAGTAGCAGGAGGGTCAGAGCTGGAGCAGGGTTGTGCCTGCTGAGCATCCCAGCAGCCTGGAGGCATCACTGGAGAGCAATGGAGATGCTCACAGTCTCTGTTGCAGGTCAGCATCAGAGCACCCCCCCATTCCCACCTGCCAAGCCCTGTGGTCTCAGCCCAGGCAAAAATTCAACAGCAGCATCCTAGGATTCAGTCTCACAGGACCACCAGAGTCTTCATTTCTGTGCTGGACCCTGGGACTGAAAACACACAAGCCTGCTCAGGGGACACAGCTGCCTCAGCTGCCCCAGATTCAGTAACCTTGAAGCGCTGCTGCTGCCGCCGCCGGGAGCCCCCCCAGTGCCAACGTGGCAGCTGCACAAACCCACCAACACCTGGAGGGTCAGGCTGGGGGTCCCAGTGAAGGTGACAGTCTTCCCCAGGGAGCTGCCAAGGGGGACAAGCACCTGGAGGAAGCATCTCTGCCCCTTCTCCCAGCAGAGCAAGAGGAAGTTAAACTCGCTGTCAGCACAAACCTGTCACCTCACAGGAAAAGCCAACACGTGCAGGGTGGTCACAGGGAGTTTTCTGCGTCCCAGGCACTTGCTGTACCCAGCCAGGCTATAGGCAAAGCACCAGCACAACCCCAAAACAACAGCCAACCCCCTAGCCCAGGAAGAGGCTAATAAGGAGGGTCCCATGCAGGGTAATTGGCTGGATGCTAATTAGCTAATTAGCCTGCCTGTCATGGCTGTCACAGATGGAGAGGATGACTGGAAGCAGCTGATGCCATTTTCCAGGGCTGGTGCCCAGGTCCACCCTCCCTTTCCCCACTTCCCTGCAGCCTGGCAGAGCACATGGTGGGACGGTGCTGCCCGGCAGGACCACAGTGTAATGAGAGGCTTAGATCGCTCCAAAAGCCCCTCACAGTGTCCTCTGCCAGGCAGGCCAGACCCATCCACCAGCTCCCAGCCCAGCCGTGCCAGAGCCTCTCCTGCTCATGACCCAGCGGAGTCTGGGGGCTGATGCTGCTGGGCCACTGCAATGTTTGTAAGACACAGAACAGCAGTGCCAGGGACCTGTGCTGCATGATGGGCTGATCTCTGAAGTTTCTCCTTCACCATCAGTGCCTCCGTACACAGTTAACCGCTCGCCTGCTCAGTGCCCCCTCCCTCTTCTTTCCTGGCTTCCGTGCTGCAGGTGGATGACATCCTTGGTGACCAGCCAGAGGTCAAGGAGAAGGTGTTCACCATCCTGAAGCAGTACGCAGCAGAGCGGAAGGTGGAGTACTTGGCCTACGCCCTCTGCATGGTCCTCACCCAGGAGTCTCATCAGCATCTAATTGACAATATCAGGTACAGGACACCAGGACCTTCTGTGCTGCTGTGCTGGTCATCAAACCATGGGTGTCCATCTGCCTGTCAGTGAGGAGCGTGCAGGGCTGGTCAGTCAGGAACATACAGGGCTGTGTGGTGCAGGCACTGGTCAGGGGGTTCCTGTGGGCAAGATGCCAACTCCCTTTCCAAGGGTGAGCTGAACTTGGTGGCATCTCAGCCCAGCACCCCTTTGCCCACCAGCCTGCGTGGCTGTTCCACCCAGGGTGGGATGGGGGGACCTGCACCTGCCCTGTCCCTGCAGGGAGCAGTGGTCACCAGCACCATACTGACCTCCAGCCATCCCCATCCATACAAGGCATGGTGGTCACCAGCCCCGTGGAGCCACCCCCTCTGCCTGCAGCAGGGGATGTGGCTCCTGTTTCTGGCCATCCTTTCAAAAGGAGCTGTGATTAGCTGCAGAAGGGCTGGCAATTCTCCAAGAGCCTGGCCAGCAAATAAACCGAGCTCTGCAAGGCCAGAGCTGGTGACAGGTGAGGGGTGGGCGAGGGCTGCCAGCACCTCTGGCAGCAGGGGCACCTATGGGGGGTCTCTGCCAGGGCCAGGGGCTGCCTCAAGGCCAGCACTGCCCACAGCATCCCGGGGTGCTGTGACTGTGGTCAAGACATCCCAGGATGCTCTGTCAATGCTCTGCTTGGGTTTGGTGTCCTCAGCACCTCTCAAACCCCTAGCAGAGCGGTTGTGCCGCAGGGGTGCAGCTGGCACAGCCAGTCCTCTGCTCTTCGTGCCCCGCGGGATGGTGCCAGAGCACGGACACGTGGTGGGGATTATGGCCAGGCTGAGACGATGGCCATTAGGGAATCAGGTCTCCATCTGGCCCCGCTCTGGGCCCGGCTTTCCAATTCCTGCTTTAATCAGTGGAATCACAAAGATATTACAGTTACCATAACAACGTCCCTGCGCCGGGGTCTCGGTGGACCCGGCAGTGGGGAGGATGGGGAGAGCAGGTTGGTGGCCCTGGACACACAGCGTCCCCCTGCTCTGCCATGGCTGCATGTGGGGCAGCTGGGACCCCCTGTGCCTGAGTGGGGATGGGCACAGACCCCTGCAGAGTCGGGGTGTGGAGGGCATCAGGAGCTCCTCAGCAGCCACCTCATCCTGGTGCCCACATCTGGGCTGTCCTGTGTCCTCCAAATGTCCTGGAGGGACAGCGAATGGCTGGGGCTGAGGACAAGGACAGACAGCACCAAGCCGTGCCTGAGCTGTCACCCCAAACTAGTGCCAATCAAAAAAAGACCAAAAAAAAAAAAAACCACCACAAAAACACCACCCACAATTCAGGAAAAATCTTTTCCCCAACAAGATCCAATGGTGCCCTGGCAGTGCTGGGTTAATGGTTGGACTTGATGATCTTGAAGATCTCTTCCAATCAAACCATGATTCCATGGTCCATGGAAATGCCTCAAATGCCTCAAGCAGACCCCCTCTGCCTTCATCCCTGGGGAACTATAAGGGATTATTTCCCCCAAAGAAAGGATTTCAATAAGTGTCCAGATTTCCTTTGGACCCAGGTCCCTCCATGGGCTGCACAGCAGGTTCCCCCAGGGTGCCCTCATCCTGGTGACACCCATGTCAGCAGAGAAGAGCTGGACGTGGTGCTGCCGTCCCCCCAGAGCGGTGCAGAGCTCACCCCATGCCCAGCCCTGCGGTGCCTTGGGTCAGCACCTCATCATGACCCCCGATAATGGAGCCAAACCCCATGGCCACCCCGTGCCCTGTGTGAAAGGTTAACGCCGGGGCTGGGGCAAGAGACGCCATGAATCAGGCACCTAATCTCGGTTTAATGGAAATGAAATATTTAGCTTAGGGAAAAGATTTACTGTCTAAGCTTGATGAAATGAAGGCAAGAAAATAAAAAAAAAAAAGGGGGGGGAAAAAAGTCCTTTGGATCCCAGGTTTCCCAGCCATGGGGGTGCTGGGGTGGCAGGGGCAGCTCCAGGGCTGCTGATGGGTGTGACACCAGCTGTATGTCCCGAGGTCCCCCAGCCGATGGGTTTTGTGCTGAACAAGAGCTTTTAGTGCTTTTACTCACCCGCTGGAAGGTGGCGAGTGGCTCTCGGGTGCACTGGATTTGGGGGGTGCTGTGAATTCATGGGGGGGATTTCTCCATGGCTCAGCCAGTTCTGTCCATCACTGACTGAGGTGGGGGTTTGGGGTCTTCCCTCCAATCAGCCCCCTGGGGCTGGGGAAGGGCTGCATGTGGGATTTGTGCAAGGGGG